>CALSBZ010043590.1:675377-687110 GCA_943591055.1 Gobionotothen gibberifrons | reverse complement strand
CACACACACACACACACACACACACACACACACACACACACACACACGCTTCTCCGCCTCATTCTGTTTTCATTTACTCGTTCGTTATCTGACCAGCTTCAATCTTGTAGGCTACTCACCTCGTTTCTTGTAGCCCTCGAAAGGGTTTTGGAGGTTGTTTGGCTTTCTTGTGTGCAGAATAGTTTCCCCTCACTTTCGTGCAAGACATCGGGGTACTGCTTTGCCCGGTCTTTAGCAGAAATGTTCGTCGGTAAATGAGACGGATTAGATTTTTTCATCTTGGTGTTTTCTCTATCGTGTGAGCTCTACACGTTCACTCTACGGTGTTGTTTACCTTCTGTGATGCGCGAGCTGATGACGTCATCACTACTTCACGTCAAGACGAGTTTTTTTTTTTCTTCTCAATTTTGTGTGGAAAAATGCGGGGATTATGCAGGCTTTTGATGAATATGCGGCCTTTTAAAAATCTGCGTCATTTTGCTGATTATGCGGTAAATTCTGCGATCGCAGAATCGCGTTTTTCTGGAGGGTCTAATTAGCGCATGATGATAAAATGGCCCAACTTTTGAGAGAGTGAAACGTCACAGATTACCCAGCATGCCTGAGAAGTACCCGTATGTGCGCTCATAGAGCATGCGCAACTTTAACCACACGGACCCCAAAAGGCTCGTTCACATCAAGCACGTCAATTTGCGTACACGTAACAGCACCGTTATTATGATGGACTTGATATTAACGAGGCGGCAGTTAGCAGCTAGCGGCTAGCTAGTAATTATGCTAATGTGCACATCAATCGTTATGTACTTATATTACGCTGTAACAGGATCTAGTGATATCCAAGCAACAGAGCTTCATTTAGCATGAAAGAATTATTGCACTGTGTATATATATACAGTGCAATAAGCTTCTTAGTGCAATAAGAAGCTACAGGGACGTTAATCTAACGTCGGTAATATTAACTTAATTGAATACAACATTTACGTTACAAGATTTAATCATACAGCCCATGTAGTATAATATTTTACAAATGATGAATTACAGCAAACATGTGCAATATATCCATTATTACAGCTCCGTGGGATGGCAGTAAGACGATATAGGTCCGTTGTTATTGTGCATCCATGGGTAAACGCATGTAGTGCTGAACACGTAACATGAACGTGACGGGGGGCGCGGTCCCGTGGGTTAGATGCGCGTTCATAATGCAGAGGGAAATAACTCTCAGAATAACGTTATTAGCACATTTCTACAACTTGAGGAACTAATGTTTTTAATAAGGGCTATACAAGTGTTCATACTGGGTAGTTTATTTAGTTTAAAAAAAAATATCCAACGATTTACAGACCATTCTTTCCCCATGTAAGTCAATGGGAAAAAGTGTTTCCGGGCCCAGCAACCTAATGGAAGTGTAGTACCGCCGTTTGGCCAGCACGAATATTCTACACGGTCGGCCCTGGCCCTGACCGACCGTCAACATGTGACGGGTTGGGAGTGTTGGGAGTGTTGTCCTCCGATACTAGTGCTGGAGCGATGCGTCGACGCGTCGACTTCAAAATATCGTCGACGACATATTTCCTCGTCGACGCATCGCCACACACACACGTGGGTCACCCAAAACAACAACAAGCAGTTCGCAATCACACTTTAAACACTATGGAGACTGAAACGGTTACCACCTCCTCCTCACAGGATTGCGCACGAAGCCCTGCAAAAAGCCCCCAAACAAAAACATCTCGCCCTAGGTCTTCAAAAGCATGGGAATACTTTAAATGTAGTCCAAACGCAAAGGCATTGTTATTTGTTACTTTCTCCGTCTTTATATGTAGATATAACTTTTCTCCGTTAATCTCCGTCACGTTGTTTCCATAGCAACAACAACTTCCTGTCAACAGCGCTACCTCTCCTTCAAAAATAAAAGCATATTCATAAATAGGAAGCCAAGCCAAATTACACTTAAGACATATTCAACTGTAACGAAAGTAACAAACACAATGCGATATCCTTTTCAATTTCAAAGAACACAAATTGGGTTAATAACTATAAAACAACAATACTGTAGAATAACAAAATGAATGCCATGAATACACCATGGAATACACCTACACACACGTGTTGAAGCGGTTCGTGCGGGTCGATTATTCGCTGCTGATTACTACCGAATATCCGGAGCCCGAAAAATGGTATTCGGGACAGCCCTAGTGTGTTGTGCAGCTTGAGTTCTGTGCACTTCGGTAGTGCTAACTATCTTATAGCTCTCCGTGCGGTTTGTTCGTGCTTGGTTGGCTAGTAGTTAATGTTAGCTACCTAGCTAGCGGCGCCAGCTGTGTGTTAGTTAACGTTTGTCAGCATTGGCTGTTGGCTGGAATGGTAGCTAGTTTACGTCTGCAGAACACCGCTATCTAGCTGCTACTAACCCGGAACGAACAAACTGCACAGAGAGCTAACTCATGTTGTGGTCGTTTACGAGTCAAACATAACATTAGACTAACGTTAGTCAGCTTATAGTATCAATGTATGTCAACTAACGGAGCCAAGCAATGTCCAGGCCAGGGCTGCACGTAAGCTGGTGCGCAGTTGTCATGAATGAAGTAATGTTTTTTGGTATTTATTTGAGATACATTATGTTTTTTATTAGAAAAATAACAGAAAACAGAAAAATAATCGTTAGATTAGTCGACTAATCGATAAAATAATCGCCTGATTAATCGTTTTCAAAATAATCGTTTCCCCCCAGCACTATCCGATACTTTTATTTTCTTTGATTTATCCATAGTACGCTCATCGAGCCGGGGGTCAGGTTATTCACCTGCAAGAAAAGGCGCTGGTGCGGGACCGTAGCAGGATATGACGCATCTTTTATTTGACTTAATTAAAACCGTTTTGTTTTTTATTTATGTGTCACAGTATCACCTCAAAATACAAGATACGAAACATTTTCAACCGTGCAACAACATTTAAATAGTCCTACAAATACTTTTATTTTATTTCCTTCTTATTTTTGTCTAAACTCAAGGGAGCCAGAGCAGAGGGCTTAAAGAGCCACGGGTTGCCGACCCCTGCGTTACACCCATCTCAACCTTATATTTGTGCCAGATTTCAGGGAATTGGAGACGATGTAATGTAAATCAGTCAAGATCTTCAACAGCGTCAGAGACGACAGTTGGTCTGCGTCTCCTGTCCTCATGGCTCCCAGTTTGAGTCTGGCGTACCAGAGGGGGGGACCGTCCTCTGTGTCAACTACCATAAGTGTGGTGGGAAAAGCCCCTGCATCATCCTGTCAAACTTAGCAACAATAAACACAGCAGAAGGGGAGGAGAGGAAACTAGGAGAGGGTACAAGGAGAGAAGAGGAGGTTTGTGGGGAGAAAGTTTGCTTATTATCTCTGTGCCAGAAAGTGCAGACAACCAGCCGCTCTCCCCCATGTTACATCATACGCGGGAGGTCACGTGGGGAGGCTTTTTGTATGCGGAAGTAAAAATGTCTTACAAAAACGACGCCAGATGTCACTGTAGTGTATATTTCTGTATATTTTTTTGAAAATCTAGTGTATACATCATTTTCCTACACATTTATTCACTGGTGTGTCTAATCTGCAAGTTGCTCTTTAATACTTTATTCACCCTGAGCACTATTAATGCAAAAACATTGCCAGAATGAGCTCCTCATGGTTTTATACCTCTTCCAACAAGTCTCGCTGCTGTTTGCATACACGTCCGTCTAATATGTCATCACCTTATCGTTTAATCCTATTAGAAATAGTCATAATTAGCGTGTGAATTGTTTTACTTTTTGTAATGTCACAGTGACCTCTGACCAACTAAATCTAATCAGTTCACCCTTCAGTCAGAGTAGAAGTATGTTCCAAAGAGCTACCCTTTAGTCATCCTGAGATATCGCATTGACTAGGACAGACAGATAACCCAAAAACAACATAAAGAAACTTGAATAAAAAAAATCAATAAACATATACTGATGAGCTCCTTACAATAAGACCACCAGCCAAATGTGGAACTTTAACTGTAATGTGTTGATACATCAACCATATGGGAAATTATAAAAGAAAGTGTGCTCTGAAAGAGAAGCCATTCTAACTGTGTTCCAGTAATGTGACTGTTATCTACACAAGTGACAGCTGCGTTATTGTGACGTTCCAGCTCATTACGGAGAGGTTATTTTTGTCTGCCAAACCAGTTGTATGACAATTACATGACTCAATTTGTAGGAGAGCTTAAGGAGAAATGTATCCGTTTAAATGTGGTGTTAATGTCACAGTCTGCTCCATCATTCACCAGTAGTTTTCCATTCACCTGTCTCACCTGTTAACCACACCCACGTTTTTGCTCACTCTCTTTCTCTTCTGCACCCATTAGCTTTACTGCCAGTATTTAAACCCTCACCAGACACACACCCGTTGCCAGATCGTACTTTGCCTTCATGCTAGTCTTTCACGCGTTTGTTACCAGATTGCCTACCCGGTTCCGACCCTGCCTGTCCCTGACCTGCCTGCTCTGCCTGTTCCCTGATCCTGCCTGTCCTTCGTCTATCCTGCCTTGCCTGCTGTCTGACCCTGCCTGTACCTCCGTTGACCGCCTCGCCTGCTCCCTGACCCTCTGCCCAGCCCTGACTCACCTTCTGCCCGCTGTCCTCTGGTTCGTTTGCCTGCACATCATCCGGCTGATACTGTTCTGCTGGTATCCCTCTGCTCTGGTATTATTACCAATAAAGTACATTACCAATACTCCTTGGTTTCTCGAGTGCTGCATTTGGGTCCTTCATAAGATTGTGACAGTTAAGCTGCAAAACCAAACAATAATTTGTTTTTGATAGTGATAAAAACATTTTTTGATGTGGGCTACTTTCTTTATTTTTGGCAGCTGATAAGGCTGAATCAAACTGCACCCTGGGGCCTGTCTAAACTAGATGTATGACATCATAGTTCCTCATGCATGTCTATCGAGGGTACGGGTGCTTTAGTTGCCCTGGTAGAAAGAGTTAAAAGGGAGATGTTCCTGTGATGGTCAAAGTGTTAGCCTGTTTAGTATGAATGCATAAAGTGCAACATCTGTGTTGAGCTCAGACACGTATTTTGTGTCCCATGGAAGCAGATGTTGCCATATCTGTTAATCAGATAGTGGAGTGACTGGAGGGATGTTGACGGTTTTGTAATGCAATGCAAAATGTCATTGGCTTCTAAATGGATTTTATGGTAGTATGTATTGGTTTTGATACCAGAAATTTTGTAATTGTTGTCTTATGGTTGAGGCGAGTGTTTAATAAGAGCACAAAAGTCATATGCATCTTTGCCAAGTGTCGCTGGGACGGTTTAGTGATTGGTTTGTGGCTATTCCATCAATTGGTCTAAATCCAAGATTCTGCATTTTAACCATTTTAAATGAAATTGTACATACGTTTTTTACACATGTTTAAATCACTGCCTTCACTTTCAGGTTTTGCTTCATTTCAGCCCATTAACAAATATTTGCATCAAAATAAGATTCTTAAAAGGTTCTTCTTCACCTGTATTCAGCGTACTTTCTTGTGTCCATCTGCTCTTTGTTCTATGTTCATTTTTTACTCTGGACCAGTGGTTCTCAACTGGTGGGTCGCGGACCCGTTTAAAGTGGGTCGCGGATGTGTGGGTGAAGAAAAAGAAATTGAAACAAAAAATTGGAATTCCTTTTTCTTTTTTTGGGAAAAAAGTCAAACTTTTATTTTGAAGGCCCGATTTTCTAACGCTGTGCATGCAGTAGGCGTTGGACTGGAAGTACCGGAGACCATAAACGCTTTAGAAAACTTCTGTCACGTAGTGATCATCTTCTCAATAAAACATCTTTGCTGATGTTTTTTCGAGTCTTCTGGCCAATCAGAATCAAGATTGTTGCGGGAAGTCCCCACGGAGAATAACTTTGCGGTAGAACTATTCTTTATACATCCATGGGTATTACTTCAGATAAAAATGAACACATAATGAAATATGACCCCCGGTTTGATGATTGACAGGTCACAGAACAATGGGAGCTATCTACCCTTACCCACAATTTAAAGTAATTCACACAGACTATCACCTCTTTACTCTTCTCTCTGTGTGGAGCAGCAAGATGTCAGAACAAAGTGAAAAACAAACAATGGCATAAAATATTATTAATATGTCAGGTAGTAATAGATTTATTTATTTTCTTCTCAGAGTGTACCAGAATGCGTAGTTTATGTTAGTATTTGAAAAAATCTCCTGGGGGTGAATCCCCCCAGACCCCCCTTCTGGGGATGGGTTTTCAGCACGTGTGGCTTTTTATACAGTTCAGCTTTGATTCCATAAACCTTTTTTAAAAGCATACTTTAGTTCTGTGAAGGGATATAAGGGATATATTCATATTGTATGCTGATTTTTTGTTGAATAGATTTGAATGCTTACAAATGTTGGGTCGCGATTTATTGACCAAGTAAAAAGTGGGTCCCGAGGCCTGACCAGTTGAGAACCACTGCTCTGGACTGCAGCAGCAACATTCAATAAAGTGCTTCACAGGCATGATGAGTGCACAGAGGCATGACATCTTTCAAAAGTCAGCCTGCCGTTAAAGAAGCGCTCGATTGGATATCTGTCCAGCCCCTTAAATTCTCATTTACAAGAAGTGCTGACAAACACCAGAGCGGCAGTCACCTTACTACAGTGATCCATCAAAAGCCCTTTTCCAGGTGACTCACAACAGACAGTGACTTCAGATGAGATTACAGTGAAGATGATTGGGTATATCTGGACCAAACAAACAGACTGTATTATTAGAATGGCTCAGTGTCCAGCATGGTCATCAGTTTAAATATCTTTAGAGTAGAATGCACTGCTGGTGAATCCCTCTTGAATGTCTCTGCCGAGTGTGTCAGCACACAGCAGCAGAAGTCCTCAGCTGAGACCAGAACACGTCTGAGTCTCACCTGTGTCATGTTGGTGAGACCAGCAGGAAATTGCTGCTCAGTGTTACGGCCCCTACACACGGCCGCGGGCGTTATCGCTTGGCGGAGGGCTGGGCTGAAACTTGACCAAGAACCAATCACATGAATCTCCCGCCCTAGACACACAAGCACACGGTTTGATTGGCTAGAGCTTGTACTGGCTTATGATTCGATTGGCTGACGCCTCCGTCGAGGCGTCAAAAGTAGAACATTGCTCTACTTTTGCAGCGAGCACCGCGAGAGAAGCTACGCTTTGCTCCCAGAATGCAGTTCGGCGAATCGTGACGTCACCCCATTCAAAGTGAATGGGCAGAAGCGTTGAAGCGGCAACGCACGCCGCCGTGTGTAGGGGCCGTTAGCCTGCACTAAGCAAGGTGACAGTCTCTAAAGTAGGGCTGCTCGATTATGGCAAAAATCATAATCACGATTATCTTTGGTCAATATTGATATGACGATTATTAAATACGATTATTCATTGACTTTGAAAACATCCATTTATTGAACTTTTAAAAAATAAATAATAATATTTTGAACAGTATGTTTTTAACAGTTGATTAACCTGTTAAGCCCTGAGCCTGTTTTTCAGGTCTCAGGCTCGAAAATGACATTCCCAGAACAAATTACCATATCTTCCCTTCTAAAAGGGTTAAATTAATAATCTTTTTTCTCAAAGTAATGATAAACCTGTGAGTTGGATGTAGAAGAGTCAGAATCAATATAGATGTTTTTTATTTTAAAGAAAATTCAAATTTAACATAGTAAAAAACTGTAAATTATAGTGTCCGTCCAAAAAATATGTTTTACTTACAGTGAAAACTACCCTTGGATGATGGTAAGGTAGACTAAACGCTTTAGGAATCCAAAGTACAACATATAATAAGTACCCTGTATCAAGATTGATGCAAAACAAGTGACATTTTACCTTTTTAGAGAGGTTTAGCAAAAAAAAAACTATTTGGGTGGAAATGGGGGTTTTACCGTTTCTCTGGAACCCATTGGTCGATTTTGGTGATTGGCATCTCTTTCTGACCGTTAGAGCCAATAGAATCGAAGGGGAATCTCCCCACACACACACACATGGTAAAACAAAAAGGTGGGGGCTTCGCGTACGCAGTTTTGCTCCAGAGTGAAGCTGTCTCTAGGTCTGACATCTCAAAACCGAAAAGCAGATGTATTGCTCATGGATTATCAGAAATCATTCAAAGTGACACAGACACATTGGATTAACCTATGGATTAACTTCAGCATCGTTTTTATCGTTGTAATGCCATTGAAGACCACTTTTGACCAGACTACCACACAGGTGAGCCATTTTGCCGTTTTTAGCTAACTAGCTCCATATGTTTTGTTGTGTGTTCTTGTTATTATCTCTGAGAATTCGTATAATTGAGTGATAATGAGGGTACCCCTCGATTCTGTGTCCCCTCACGATATGAAACGATGGGTTGAGATGTGCAGCAAAGATAAATAATAAGGTTTTGTGAGTGAATTTCGGTGCAGTCATCTGTTAGCATTTTTCGCTCGTTGCTAATTCAGAGGCTCAGCGTTAGCATTGTGGGTTTTTATTATTATTTTTTTTTTTAAATGATCAGTTAGATGAGTTTCTTTCCGTTACATGGATATAAAACATTCATGGTTTATTAAATGAACATGCCCTCAGACACTGTTTCCTGCAAGATGTTGCAGGAGGCCCCCGTTACCGGGGTTTCTCTGGCTTAACAGCTTAACCTGAACTTTAAGTATAATTCAACTGAAAAACCAATAAAAAAATAAAATTACAAAAAGTATACATCTACATTTAAATAAATAATGTCAAAATAATAAATACCAATAAAGATCAACAAATATTTTGGAGCGCACTTCCACAACCTACTAAACATATATAAATATGATAACAAATGTCACTCACAACCTGTAATGTTGAATAAACTGCTCCACGCAGTGCTCTTATTTTGATAACCCCTTCCAGAAACCGGAAGTAGCTAAGAGGCTCCGGCTTGACGAGTCAGTAAAAGTTGACTGTACGCTACCGGAGCATGGAGGACCGGAGAATAAAGACACGGCAACTAAAGCTTCCCTTGTAACGTGTTTATATGGATTTATTAAACAGACTGCAAGTCACCACACAACCTGGCCGAGAGGGCTTTTAGGGAGGGGCGAAAGTGCACGTGCACGCCATTTTTGTCTGACCTGCCCCTCTGGAGAGAGCGAGAGTTTTTTTTGTTTTCTATTGTGGCCGAATCATCATGATAAGCCCACAATTAGTATTGTAGTGTCTCACTGCGATAAAAACACAACTTGTCAGCGCTGTCTTCTGCCCCCAGTCACGTGACTTTGTTTACAATCTGACAGCTGGAAGCAAAGGAAAGCCCTCCGAGTCCGGCCTCATATGGCTATGGTGATCACACCAAATGCCTGCCTGGTGTTAGAGGGACAAACCAGGGGACTTTACTTCCTCTTGACACCGTCGGTTATTTACAAAAAAAACACCTAAATATACTTGTTATTGTGCTTCTGTCTTTCTGTGTGTTTTCATCTGCTCCGTGAACTCCCTCAACGGGCCGCTCACTCTCTTTTCTTGATTGCCCTCTCACGGGTGAACAGTTCAATGTCCCGCTTTATTGTAGGATTTCTGCCATGTCTCCACTTTAGTTTGACCATCTCTGTTATTAAGTTATGGAATTCTAAATAAATAAGTAATTAAATACCTTACCGTTACTGCCCTCATAAAGAATGATAAGAATAATGTGTATTGAACTGGTTTAATTGATTAGTGAGTTTATTTAAGGTAATTTGTTAGAAGCCCTAATTTATCAGTAGCCTACTGCCCAGCAGTTACAATGGTCAACTACATTAAAACAGAATTGTCCCCATTTTTCTTTAATAGTTACTAACATTAGATATTTTAATGAGATATGGACCGCAAAACATTTGCCTGAATAACGAATTTAGCAGTTGGTCATGAAAGTCAATGAGTGTCACTTGCAATGACAGTGTTGTGTTTTTATTACATTAGGCTACATTACATTACATTACATGTGTCATTTGTTAGTCGCTTTTATCCAAAACGACTTACATACTCAATACTGTGGACTTACCACTGAGCCACAGCCACCCCATTTTATTGTATGAACCTTTTACATTAAAAACAAGGGGGAGGCCCTTTTTCCAGTTTAGAGCAATAGCCCCTCCAAATGTCTGTGCACGTCCCTGAGGAAAGGCATTCTGCCTAAACATGTGGCAGTTTTTGAAACTGCTCAGAAGTGTAAGATAGTTGACAGGGTCACCACTGTAGGATCAGATAGTGCTCGATTAATGTTATTGCGATAACACAAGACATTTTTATGATTGTCACCACTTATAGGCGCTTTCACACTGCAGTACTTTTCCCACAAAGGTTCATCAGAACTACAGATCGCGTTCACACCGGAATAAGTCCCTGGGGGAGGATTAGCCAAATGAAGCCGCTGACGTGACTTCTTCTTCTTCTGCTTTGGGTTTACTGGCAGGCCGCAAACAACTTCACGGCGTATACTGCCACCCGGAGTCCCCGGCCGGAAGTCCCCGGAGTTGGGGACTGGCTTCAGTAGAAGCTGCTGGGAGTCCCACCAGCAGCTTCCGAGTAAATCACCAGAACGCCGACACCTCCTCATCTCCACCGCTCCCATGTTTTATTTTGTGTTGCCATAAGTTAGTCTCTCTGCATTTGTGAGCTGGGCTAATGCTAATGCTAATAATGCTAATGCCAGGATAATAAAATGGCGGCTTCACAAAACTTTTTGGGAGTTTTACGGGGCGTGGTTTGCAATCCGCCCAGCCAATCAGAAATAGGAACCTTTTTCTCCCACGAAAGAAAAAGGTGGTAAAAAGGTTCTCATGAACTAATTTTAGTTCCGGATTTTTTTGGTGTGAACGCAACATTTCGGAACTATATCAGAAACTAAAGTGGGAAAAGTACTGCGGTGTGAACGCGCCTAATGTACACACAGAACAATGGGGTTTAGCTTCCTATTCTAAACCTCACTTTTTTACACACTCCATTTATTTTTTTTTAAGGGAGGTTTATGTACGGGGTCAGTGTCTAGGGTTATTACGTGTCTTAGCTGAAGTCTCGATTCTAATTGGTCAATTTGAACATTTCAGAGGTTCTAAATGCTTGCTAACAAACCACTGCAAGAGCACATGACTGTTACTAAGGAGGTTCGAGGGACTGGACATTTTAGGATTGTCCACAATACTACCATTGGTGTTGATGCTACTCTTCCGGACATCTTAACACAAATCGATGGGTTTCCCATACATCTCATGATAGAGATGAAAACAAGGAGTCCTATTTTATTCTATTCTATCAGTGTGGCTTTGTGTCCAAGTTTAAGATGATACAATTAATCTATATTATACCACTTACATTTAAACTGTTTATCTGTTAGCAAAACACAAAACAAAACTCTATAAGTGTGTCAGCTTTAACACAACAGGTCACCTAAGAGAAACTCAGCCGCTAGATCTAAGCAGTCATGTCATTGGTGAAAACATCAGGACAGAATGGGTTTCTGTTACGGAGCACCCGAACACGGACTCTGTCACCACGATACATGTCGGACAAGAGGACCGCACTGCTGAGAGAGGATCGGGAAGGGGGGGGGGGGTGCATGATGACAGCTTCCAGCACGCCATCAGCTGCTGAGCTGAGTCATGAGACTGAAGCTGGAGGACATGCTGTCATCATGTGGCTGTCGTGTGTGTGTGTGTGTGTGTGTGTGTGTGTGTGTGTGTGTGTGTGTG
>CALSBZ010043590.1:660901-675367 GCA_943591055.1 Gobionotothen gibberifrons | reverse complement strand
GTGTGTGTGTGTGTGTGTGTGTGTGTGTGTGTGTGTGTGTGTGTGTGAGAGAGGGAGGGAGGGAGACAGAGGAGAGGATAAGAGAACATTTCTTCCTAGCGATTGTAAAAATGAAACCATAGCAAATTAACAAAAATACATAAAGTTACATTTTATTAACACTGAGAAAAAATGTTTAAAGCAAAAGAAAGATAGACAGGAGTAACAAAAGAAAGAGATGGACTGAAGCAAAGAAAAAAGTATATTTATATACATTTGTGTCTTTCAGAACTGAAATCTAAAATCAGCTGGAATCTGAGATATTACAACTTCATTCAGTGTTCAGCCTCCTATTTAGTTTCACTGTGAAATGATGTCATCTTTTAGATATAAACATATTATAACACTGGAAAGACTAGTATTTTCCGACATACCACTTCCTTTTGGTTTGTGTTTTCAAGAACTTTTCAGCAAAGGGTACATTTTGTGAGTGCATGAGTCGATGTCTTTTTTATATACGTTGTTTTTCTTCTATTTCTGGTATCATTTAGCTGTTTAATTAGTTTCTTGATGTTTTAGTGCCTCGTCTTTTTGCAAATAAGCACGTTATTGTTATTATATCAAGTCTTGAAGCAACTAGGATAAAGCAAGTCACCACCAACACAAAACAATATGTATTGAGTATAAGTCAATAATATTTCCTGAAGGAAGTCTTTTAAACCAAAATGAATTGGAAGAGTAAAGACACATTCGAAGCAGATTTTAGGTTGAGAAAAAAGTGAATGGAAATGTGCAAGTAAACACATCTTAGCTGTATGACATTTATGCAGAGACTTTTCCAGTTATGTTTTGCAATGTAATCGCTGTTTGGGTTCCTGCTACGTTTTGACTAGCAGGCACGCACGCACGCACGCACGCACGCACGCACACACACACACACACACACAGATTGTAGCAAATGAATGACCTTTCCTGCAGAACAGTTCAAAAAGAAGACAGGTATGAAAACATAACTGCAGTTTTCTTCAGAACTGATTTGAATTTCAAACTTTTTCCTGACTTTCCAGACGTAGTATACCGGCCCTGGCTCACAGTGAGAAGTGCCTCGCTGCTCTGTCACATGAATAATGAGAAATATTTCAGGAATTCAAGTTGCTGTGCCAGACTGTGACACTACCTGCAGACTGTGTATCACTCTACAATGTACGGGGAACACTAGCCCCTCTTACATGTGTCTAACTTCCTGTTTCTATATCAGCAGCAGGAAGCCATCAACCAGCGCCTTTACATCCATGCCCCTCCGCTGAGCTGCAGCCTGTTTACAGTAACACAAAGTCATGAATTGAAACAAAGAGAGCCCGATAAGGAGTAGGACATTCATTGAACGTGTACTAGACATAATAAGAGGAGCTTTGATCCTTTGTCTAACTGTTTTGGTAATGAATCAGCCAACAATTGGCTAGACACCATCCATATTACCAGAGCCCTTTCCATGTTTGTTCTCATTGCTCTCATTGTCTTTTGATTTGACTTTTCAAAAAGGATTAAGCTGCCTTCACATTACCAGGGGTCAAACGGTTCTGCGCTATAATGTTGCTGTTGTGTCCCTATGGAGAGAGCGGAGCCACCTGTGCTCAAAGTTACAATTATTTATTATGCCACAGATCAGCTCACTGCTGTATTAAGCGACGCAATCTAGCAGGCGAGGTAACCGTTGAAATTAAACTAACTAACTTTTCACCACACAGCTCTGTGCACTACCAGCACATTGAGCACATTGTGTATCATATGGAGGCAGCCTTACAGTTATAGCAATCCTTACTTTTCAGTAGTAAAGTAATGCTACATTCTCCATGGTGCTTTATCTGTGTTGACCCTCCTTTCATAACAAAGAGGAGACAATTAGAAACCATAAAAGCTCAAGTTACAACTGTTATGCAAAAATCAATCCACAGACTGAAACTCCGAGTGTACTGGCCATCTGGTATTCTAGGACTTTGCCTATGTTTATAGTGAGCCGGCGTCCACCAGTGACTGAAACCAACACTTTTACAATGCAAATAAAGACATTGGCTTCAAGAAGTTGCATGACAACCACATGCCAGTATACAGTTTGGTTTACATCGTCATTAGAGAGTGAATCTGATGCAAATATTGGTGGATCAGAAATGCAAAGCGTCAGGATGTGTGTGTCAGGACTGCGTTGTACCAAGGAGCGGATGAACTATCTTCTTTAGGGATACAATTCCATAGTCGATACAAATACTAGTAAAATTACACAATTCTCTGTACCCAATTCAATACCATGATAAACAAAAAAATGCACACACTCCTTTATTGTAGATTTCGGGTTCTTGTTAGGAAGTTAAACAGGTTGTAATTTCCTCTCCAATGTCCATTTTATATTGCTGTAAAAAAAAATCTTCTTCATACTAGGTTTTTATTAAAGCTTCTCACCAAGAACTTAATTTAACATTTAAGCACATCGTGATAACTTTAAGATTTATCTTCACCCAATTGTTATTTTTGCTAAACGGTCTCTAATGCCTCAAAATGTAGCTCAATGGAACCTCTGTTAACGTTACCTGTAGGGATGCTCCGATCGATCGACCTCCGATCGTTATCGGCCGATACTCGCTCTTAATATTTAGATCAATGCTCTCTATAAAGGCCGATCAGGAGAGCCGATCAGATGACGCGAAATACTTGAGACTTTTCTCTGTGCGCGGCAAAAGAAGCTTGCCAAAATGGTTTCACCGTTCTGGCAGTTTTTCAAGGTGTCCTAAAAAGACGATAAAATAGCGGTATGCAACGTGTGTGAAGCAGAAAGAGAGATCAGAGATCAGGATCAGCTGCAGCTCCGCCCACTGTGACGGACCAGTCAGCGGAGCAAAACACAAGCTTCAACTTAGAACTAACACACTTATCTATTTGATCTACCTCTGGAACAAGCTAAACTGGTAATACATTTGTTTATTCGGGTCACTCATTACGGGATCAGCGAGCTGCATGAGATACAGACGGGCTGTCAGGAGAGAGAGAGAGAGAGAGACGAAAAGAGAGGCTCCGTTTATTTCTTCGTTGTTATTATCCAAAGTTAATGTAAACTTTTGAATAATGTACTTCATCTACTGTAAGTAGTTTGTTTGACTGTAATAATTATGTTATTTGTTGTTTGTGGAAGCGCATAATTTATTGAAAAATGAATCTGATCTTTTCGATCTGTTACGATTATAAACTGAAGCAATATAAAAATGAGCCCCATTAACTGAGTTTTAAACATCAGCATATATTACTGGTCATAGTCCGGTAATTACCGGCTAACGGAAACTCTGCTACACAATTCACAATACAACACATTAAATGGAAGATCCGCATTGCCCTCACCCACCCTATGATCGGTGATCGGATCGGCCGATTCTGATTCCAGTGATTGGCGATCGGCCCCAAAAACCCTGATTGGAGCATTCCTAGTTACCTGTTAGCTTTGGTATGCTAACGCTGCTAACGTGACTTGCTCTCTTCCTGCCGATCTCAACACGGATTTGTTGTTTTCAATATAGCATTTTCAGGGAAAAAACAAGTTGCTTCTCTTTGACATGTCAAT
The DNA here is from genome assembly GCA_943591055.1 of Gobionotothen gibberifrons. NCBI lineage: Eukaryota > Metazoa > Chordata > Actinopteri > Perciformes > Nototheniidae > Gobionotothen > Gobionotothen gibberifrons. The sequence continues at coordinate 671,781 of CALSBZ010043590.1, read as the reverse complement.
ATAGTTTACTGCATCCTTTCAGATTTAAAAACTGAAAATGGCCACCCTGGAAAGATCTCAGTTCCCCACAAAGATATTTTAATCACCTCCCGGGAGTACATAACACCATTGGACTAGGGAAAAAATGAGGAACGTCAAGTTTTCAACTTGGTACCCAAAGTATCTATACTTCAATTTTTTCTTTATCAAACACACAGATTTAATGTGCAGACTGTTCCATATACACGCTACGAACCAAACGACAATACATTTTTATAGGTTGAAATCTCTAGTTCTTGGTGCTCTGGAAACATCTACCTATATGGATTCTACATGTTCTACTGAACATATCCACATTGTCTTCAAAATCTACAATAAATCGAAGGCCAGCCATGATCAAGAAAGTTTGCTCTGCCCCCATATGTTAAATTGCTGAAAAGGCGCAAATCAGTACAGACAAGCTTCTGGTGCAGCTAAGGTCCTCAGCAAAGGCTCATAGCTTCACCTTCAACTCCTCATGCATCCAGCTTGTCTGTACTCGGCACTCTGACCATCTGGTATCCAGGAAAGTTAGTCATGAAAATGAAGGGGGAAAAGAAGAGTGCACAGGAAGGAAAGAAGTGAACATCAGAGAAACAGAACAGGAAAGACAAAACAGTCCCGGGCCTGAGGCAGAGAGAGATGGTGGTGGGGGGTGTACGGCTGCACGTAGTTAATCCTGGCTGTTCATTTCATGCTCGGGTGGCCGTGCAGATGTCCATGTTTCAAAGCCCTCGCAGGCTCCACCTGACGCCCTGCAGGGACAATTAATGACTCCAATAATAGTGCCACATTTTCTTGTGACGTTTCCCGCATCAAACTTTATTGGACAAATTTGAATTTGGATCTGATCAGATCACTACAGCTCGTTACTGTACGTCTGGAGAGAAATTAAAGAGGCATAATGTGTGTGTGTGTGTGTGTGTGTGTGTGTGTGTGTGTGTGTGTGTGTATGTGTGTGTATGACTAACTGCATTCATTTGTGCAGCAGCCAGTACACAGGACATGATGTATGATACTGTTTCCTTTAAGCTCAGCACCTGTGGTATTGTAGTCCACCTGACAGCGATGGATAACGGCGTCAATATCAGATTTTCTCTTCAAACTGAAGACATTTGTTGTGTCAGCATTTCAGTTGTTTTTCCCCTTGTGTCAATTATCAGTGAAGTAAAGCATTTCCATTGTGAATTGACAAATGCAACGTTTTTGTGACCAAACGTTCTGTAACAAAAGAAAGCTGTGCCATTTACCCTTAATATTCCCAAATATTCCATCTTCTTTACCCTGAATTCTGACAATACGTTATGTTGTTATCAACCCGATCTCACCAGAATGCGTACAAATGACACGACTTTACACGTCGTGCAATAGATACGCAGAACTCCGTTTTTGCGTGTATATGATACGCTGATATTGCACCTCAAACATTAAAACAAAGAGCTCTGTGGCTTCAGGCTTGATCGCCGTTCCAATGACAGTTTTAATGTTTGCGGTGCAATAAACGACACAGCAGCTTATTGGGTTATGGTTAGGGTTAAATAAACGGCAAAGATATGTAGAAAATAAACGCATTTGAGATACGTTCACAACAAACGTAACGTGGGAGAAAATTGTAGAAAAAAAACGTATTTGACATACGTTCATAACAAACGTAACGTGGGCGTATCATATGCACGCAAAAACGGACTTCTGCGTATCTATTGCACGACTTTTCAAAGTCGTGTCATTTGTACGCATTCTGGTGAGATCGGGCTGGTTGTTATAGGTGCATTTTTGGTTTTTGACCCAGTGGTCTGTGTGGGCAAGGCTCTTTCTTTCTTCTCAAATTGTATAGGTTGTCATTTTCTAATGAAAAACAGCTCAATAAGTCAGAATTGATCAGATGGAAGAATTAATCAGGTCGTTTTATTGAAACAAATGTAGAAATACTAAATTGTCAAAAAACAATATGTTACTTGTAAAAATCCTGCTTAAGTGTTCAAAAACTCAAGGTAAAGTGCCGAAAGTAACAGTGCACATTATGCATTGTGGCCCATTCCAGAATGATATCATCACAGCTGGTAAAGGTGGAGCTCATTTCAATTACTTAATGTACTTCTGCTGAATATGTTGACCTATAATTATCTATCGTAGTAAGTTTAAAAGTTGATTCATATTTTGTATGTAAGGGATAATGAACAACGAGACGGTCATTAATGAAAAAAGATCACCTGATCATCGATCCCGATGTGAAGCAGATGAATCCTGATCAATCCTTCTCATTACACGGCCACATACTGAATAAGCCAACGACTTGACTCACAAAATGAATTGAAATGTTTATATTGACTTAAAATTTTTCGCATTGCTTCCACTAAGAAAGAATGTGTCCGATCCACTGAGCACCAACAGCTGAAACTGCAGCAACACCAACATAACTTAAGATGCCGGTGGTTTTCTGTAACTGTCCAAGTCTGTTCAGTTTATTTTCCGCTAACAAGTCCTTCAACACTGCAGAGCCCATACCGTGTTCCTGTTACTGTTTACTTCCTGTCTGTCTTCTTCTGTTCATTTACCTGACGTCCAAGGGAACGTCTTTGAACCTCTTTCCTTCTCTCCGTTGATCCTCCCTAGCATCGGTCATTATTTTGCTTAGCAGCACTGTGTTATCAAGTTTTAACAACCTCTGAAATGTCAAAATTGACCCATCAGAATTGATCATTCATCCAAGCCATGTAGCTATTAATCTGAATCTTTAAAGTGACAAAATGTGACATAAAGGAGCATGAAATGAAACTACTTTAAGGTACCTCAAAGTCGTACTTTCTCACAGTGCTTGGGTAAATGTATTTCACTACATTCCAACATTGCAATTTATCAAGCCAGGCCTTTCCTTGCTGTTCTGTTCCTGTGCAGTGTGTGTGTGTGTGTGTGTGTGTGTGTGTGTGTGTGTGTGTGTGTGTGTGTGTGTGTGTGTGTGTGTGTGTGTGTGTGTGTGTGTGTGCGTGCGTGTGTGTGTGCAGTTGGTCTCTGGCTGCTCCTCAGACTAATGACACTACAGTGGAGGCTTGAAGAGGGGGGTGTCAGAGGTTTTAATGATGGGATGCAGAACACCTCCACTCATTTCTGAGACGCTGCCTGTTTGACTAATCCCACCGTGTGTGTGTGTGTGTGTGTGTGTGTGTGTGTGTTCAAGGTTCAAGGTTCTTTATTTGTCATGCGAACATAGGTACAGAGTAGTTATGTCGATGAAAATCTTAGGTCACAGGCTTCTCCAACAGTGCAACACAATAATACAGAAAAACTGAAAAATATAGTGCACACACACTTAATTTTTGTTTTTGTCCGTTTTGTCTTATGTCTTAGGAGTGTGTCATCATTTAACAAAAAGGAAGAGAAATGCAGTGAGTGCTGAAAAAATTGTCGTAATGTAATAATAATAATAATATAACAAGAATGTTATTTTGGTGGTACACTGTGTGGCGGCGGCCCCGGCCTGCTGGCAGGAAGTGGCTGTTTCCTGTGCCGCTTCCTGTTTTGTCTCTTATCGTCTGATTGGTCTTTTCTATTCTGGTCAGTCGTGTCAAGTGATATGAGGGCACACAGGGTCCAAGTGTAAAAAGTATTTACCTCTTTTAACTCCAGCTGAAGTAGGTTACACATATCTGAGAAAAATCTGGTACACACCCTTTTTTGTAGAAAAAAATGGATGTTACTCTTTGATTTAGACCATGTAAAGAAAAAGTGTCTAACATTTGCAACCAACAATTTATTATGATTATAAAACCAATGGATACAGAAAATATTGTACATGAAGCCAGAAAAATATCATTATTTTCAATGAAACCGCAGGAATTATATTTAGATAATGTAGTATTAGTCAGTAAGTATCATGCAATTAAATATATTGGCACTTAAAGAGAGTTTGTCCAAATATTAAATAGTACTTTTTCAATTTTGTGTTGTTTGTTCATTTGCCTCCTAATGAAAAATGTATGTACCCGTTTTGAGCAAATCTTTTCAGTTACTAATTAAATGTGGTATGTTTATGTAAAAATAAATGAAACAATACGATGGACACTGCTGCTACTGGCTAATGCAGTTAGTCACAGGAACAAGGCCCCTAAAATAAATGCATGCCAGACAAAATAAATATGCACTAAAAAGAGAAAAATGTTAAATCCTTTCTCTGGGATTAGAAAAGGCTTTTGTCGTCAAATTGCCTCTCAGTATATTTAGAATTTCTCTGTCGGCACACTGAAATGACTTTTTGGTTCAGTAAATAATACTTTGATTATTTGTTTAAATTCTACAAGAAATTACTAATAATGTTCTTTTACTCAAAATCTCTCCTATTATTTAATGTGTTACTTGAATTTGCAAGTAATTTTGTATCTTCATTTTGTTAAGTACATTTAAATCATAGCACCAAGTAAATGTTAACTAAAGTAATGTGTTGACCTACAACCTGTGAAAAGCTAGTAAAATGTACCTGGGCAATGTGAGTAAAGGTGGGTGACGCCCCCAATGACGTCAAAGGAGTTTGCGCACAGTACAGACATTTGAAAAAAAGCAGCATGGACCCTCTTCTAATATGAATACTCGTGGATTTTGAATCATGTAAGTATATTTATGTACTTTACTAACTCTGTACATCCCTGTTAGCTTGTCAGCTTAATGTGGATATCAAATGAATGTTAGCTAGTCAGTCTTTCAGCTTAGCAATTTAGCTAGTTAGCGTGCTAGCTAATTTTGCCTGCTTTCATGGGTGTGGCACACACAACATGTAATACTTAGTGGTTTAGTAGTTGCTTCAAATGAGTTAACAGTTGCGAAATTCACATTTTAGAATAATTTTGTTTCGCAATGGGGCATTAGTAGTTCAGAAGAGTTTGTTTTACTTGGGGGGGTGTTAGCGCTACATTTTCAAATGCTGCTTGTTAAGCAGTGTGTCGCCAAACTGAGTTTTCCTTTACTAGAGGAGTCAAGTCAGTTCACTCACATGCATCCGACTGTGTGTGATGCACATGTGTGCTTTTATTTCCTGTGCACACTGAGACAGATAGCGGCACCAGATTCCTAAAAAAAGGTATGTCACACATTCCCTGCCATGGACGCTGCTCTGTGTAAACTGCCTGTGGGCCACTCTGTAATCCAGGGAGACTACTGGGACCATAGTGACTTTATTAGAAGTTGAACTGTTGGTGCCTCCTTCTGTAGCACGTTAAATTGAAGTTAATGCATACTCTTTGTCTCCAGTATCTTTCTGTACGCCTGAAACTCATCCAGTGAGAAACGTTCCGCGGTGCAAAAATAAGTGCGATTAAAATGCGTTGATTTTTTTAACGCGTTAATTTTTGTGTAATTAATTAATCTTGATTAACGCGTTAAAGTCCCGGCCCTAGTTAATATACATTCCCTTAATAGTATCCTGAGCTTGCACTATTTTTATATATATTTTGTATTTCTTTTATGTCCTATATATTTATGTTGCATTGTTGGAAGAGCCTGGGACTGACGTTTTTCATTGCATATCCACACTGTACTGTAGCTACTGTGCATATGATAATAAAGCCCTTTGCACCTTTTGAAGCTCACATCCCTCTCTGCTTAAAAAGAACATGTACAATCAATGGCTACTTAAATACTTGTTTAAATAGCTAACTCTAAGTAACTTCAAAGAAAAGTATACAGTATTGTATGTTAACACTGATTTACATTGACAGAATGGAGGCAAAGATATTGTCGAAAAAGTACTATGCTGAGTGTCGTGAAGCTCCATGTCCCCCATGAAGTGCAGCAAAAGAAGACGCCACACCTTCCATCTCCATCGAGGGATCTGAGGGGCTTGATGAGTGTAAATGTTTGGTGAACGCCTGCCTTCTGCTCACGGGCATCATCCATGCAATGAACTTAAGTTACACTCCAAAGTTGAAATACGCTTCTATAGTTTTTCAAAAATCTTTCTTGAACTTAATTTCCTCAAGATCTCTCTTGAAAGTCCAACTTTTTGCATAAGCAGTGGTGTACATTTTAGGTACTTGTTCTAAGTATACGCTTCTGGGTTTTTTTATTTACAAAAATTGTAGATTTTGTTTGTAATCCTTATTAATTTTGAGCTTTTAAGATGTTTTTTTGTTTAATTTTGGATTGTTTACTATAGGGTACTTTAACGTGTAATACTCAAACAGCATTTAGCTAATGTAACATTTTCATTACCAGACTTTCACTTGTAATAGAGTATTCTTACAGTGTGGTATGAATATTTGTACTTAAGTTAAAGGGCCGGATTCTTCTTCGACCTGATTGACAGTAAATCAATGTGTTTCTGTGCCTGCTTTGTTAAGTTTAACTGATGTATGTGCAGTATTTGTTAAAACGTCCTAACTGTAAGTAGATGTTACTTGAAATATAGGTTGTTAGTTACATTTACATAGAATTTCTGCGTGGAAAATTGTTGTAAATGTCACTCCACTTTTTTTTCAGTGCAGTAGCTGGTCAGTCATACTCCGAGCAGTGAGGTTAAATCATTAGCATTCATGAATCTGCCAGATGTCATCGGTGAGAAAAAATAAGTTGCAGCAAATTAAAACTGACTCAGCGAGATATTTCTGCAGAGTGTGGAATGTGTTTTAGAGGACCTGCTGCCAGGCTGGACTGAAGAAAGAGAACCAAGAAGGCAATGTTCACTCAATCCAACATATCAACAGTCATCATCGGTCCTCCTTAAGAATCCTCTGTTCATTCATTTCACCTCGCTTTTCTTTACTTGTTTTTGTTAAAGTTGTATGTGCTGGGAGGGCAAATTTATCAGATGCCATTCTGGATCATGACATCAGCATCTACGGTGGCTCTGAGTGGTCAAACATCTCTCAGGGCTTTGTATTGATGTGGGAAAAAAGAAGAAAGGTTCTCTTTTTGTGAACTATTTATTGACCAACTTTAGTCGGTTTTTAATCATTATTGACACAACGTGAGAACATTTATTTTTACAAAAAGCAGCTACAGTACTCCACTGGATCAGATGTCAGTGTTTACCTCACTGTTAACTCAATACGACAATTTACTTTTATATAGATTAAATGTGGACTCGACATAACATCTAATAAGAATTATGCATGTATTTCCGATCAAAATTACTTCAATAAGCATTAAGTACCTTATCCTTGTTTATTTGTCCTTGTTGTATTATAAGTTTATCCCATTGTCCCTCTTGAAGGGTTGATATAATGACACGTTACGCTGCAGTAATATTAATAATTCATAATGTGTAATGGGAGAGGGGTCGCTTGTAGTACAAACCTTGTTAACGACATGCTCGTATCTATTTCTGTTGTTCCGACTTTGGGAAACGTTAACATGAGTTTTCCAGGTCAGGAATTCATTTTTCATTTATCACATGAATGTGGCACGTTGGCCTACCTCACAATGTTAACTTTAGTCAATCATCGCTCTTATGAACGCATTGTGATTCAGATCTTCTCCAAAGTGTGTTCGTTCGCTTCACCCTTTTAACAAGGTTCTTACAAATCTGATCAGATCTTATTTTAATAATCCTGCCGACAGAGGGGGGGGGGAGCCTCAGTGTAAACTAAGGAAGGTATGTATCACTCGACCCTACATGTAAGAGCCACTCCAGCACATATTTATGTCCAAGAAAATATGTATGTTGGACAGATGACATTTGCTTTGAATTGTATGTAAATAAATAAGACTGTTTTTGCATATTTTTAGTCGTCTAATGTGTTATAGTCAGTCGAGATGCAGTTTGGATGGGATTAATTTGCCGTAGCGCTTTTATTTTCTTTGAATAAACCTTTGTTTAAGTTTGACCTGCCTTCCCTGGATCTTCACAAAAGGGTCAGAGCTTTATGCAACACGAGTCAGAGCTAACATAACTCGGAGACTAAGTGGCCAGCCACTATACTACTACTAGCTCCCCTCAGCTCTGGACTGCTTTAGCGTTGTTTATCCCATTTTGGTTTTCCAGCCCCAATGTATGTACCATATGGTTCACTATCAGCGTTCTGAGCAACCTTGTTTTAGTTACAACATTAGCAGTTTTCAGCAAATAAGCCCCGATACACTCTATATGCGACCTGCTCTGCACCAGAAGGCAGAGCACGTATACGTAGTTAACACAGCGAATCATTTTGTAGCTAAAGAGCCACGTTTTCAGAAATTGATGGAGACCAAACCAGAGCAAAAAGTAAAGTGAACATTGTCTTATATAGCTGCTAATAATCCAAAGCAATACTACAAACATTGCTGTTTTGCACAAGACAGTGATCCTGTAAGACTTTTTTGCACAACATTCATCAATTTGTCTGCTCAATATATCGGTATACACACTCCTGCACGCAGAGATGCACACACACATAGAGCCTGATTTTATTTGATGTATCATATTTCTTCTTGCCACTGCAGCAACCCCATTTATCCTCTGAGATCATTAAAGTTTCATCTAATCATGTTCAATACTCCATTACTAAAACAGTCGATAGGTGCAGACTTTAGGAGAGGGTGTGGGAGGAGAGATAGAAAGAGACTGATAGAAAGAGAGGGATATCTTTCCTCTACTTCATCAAGCACTTTTAATTTCCTGATATTATCACACTCCGAAAGTAAGTAACCAGATTTTAACCAAAGAAAAAAAAATTATCTTCTACAATAATTAGGGGTGTAACGGTATACCTACCCGTACCGAAATTATTCGGGCCCTTCGGTTCGGTACACGTGTGGGTTGAGGAACTCTCGAAATGGCAAACGCAGAGAAAGTTGAGCTTGAAGATCCTCCAGCATCATTAAGGTCTCCGGTTTGGGAACATTTTGGTTTCGCAGTTACGTACAACGATGACGGACAAAGACAGGTGGACCGAACCAAAGCTGTTGCACACTCATTTGAAAAGGCATCACCCGAAAGTGAATATCACAAACCCAACTCCCACTAGCATTTAAGCCCCCACCACTCGCAAGAAGATCAGACCGAGCCAAAGCTATCACAAACGCCATAGGTGTTTTCATAGCAGCGGACATGCGACCATATTCCGTTGTGGAGAATATAGGGTTCAAACACATGTTGAGAGTGGTCGAGCCTCGTTACGAGGTTCCCTCTCGTCCGCACTTCAGCCAGGAAGTGATACCAGCACTTTACACTAAAGTACAAACGACAGTTGTACACGACCTATCCAAGGCATCTTCTATTGCTCTAACGACCTATGGGTGGACATCTAGGGCCACCGAGAGTTATTTAACTATAACGGCGCACTACATTACACCCGACTGCAACTGGAACATGCAAGGCCACGTCCTGCAAACTCGCCCCCTTTACGAACAGCACACAAGCATACATCTGGGAGAGGTACTGAAGGAGGTATTGTCAGAATGGAAGTTGCAGAGGCCAGGTAACACAATTCCAGTCACAACAGATAACGCTAGAAACATTGTCAATGCAATCAGTGAAGCTGGACTGGGCCCCCAAATTGGATGCTTTGCTCACACAATTAATTTAGCAGCACAAAAAGCAACAGGAATCAACCAGGTGTCCAGGCTGCTAGGCAGAATCAGGAGTGTTGTGTCTTTCTGCCACCGTAGCACAACAGCTGCACATATATTGCAGTGCAAACAGGAGATGCTCAATGTGCCAAAACACAAACTCATCCATGATGTCCCCACTCGCTGGAACTCCAGTTATGACATGGTGGAGCGGTATCTTGAGCAGCAAGATGCTGTTTACTCAGCATTGACGGAAAAGGCCCTCAAGAAAAACCAAAACATGAATACATTGAGTGACCAGGATGTGAGAATGGCAGAGGAGGTAATGATGTGCACTGAAACAACTCCATCAGTTTCAATGATCCTGCCTCTCAAAACAATGCTGCTGAAATCCATGGAACCAAATGAGAAGGACTGTCCAACTGTGAAGGAAGTCAAAGCTGCCATCAGATGGAGCCTAAAGGACCGATACACTGACCCTGCTCTTCAGGACTTTCTTCATAAATGCACAGCTGTAGATCCAAGGTTCAAGGCCCTTTCTCATGTGGATAATGCCTGCCGTGAACACATCTACAACAGTCTCACCACAGAGATTGTGGCCATTGAAGAACAGGTATACAATTAATTAATTTCCTTATGCATAAATTCAATTTTTGCTTAATTTGAAACATTGTATAGCTGTTACAATGTGAATAGTACTCTCATGTAAAATATAACATTATTTCTGTCATTTAATTGGTCATGGCAGAACTGTTTGGTGAGCTCTTCAAGACTGAGGAGAGAAACAAGCCCACTTTGCAGCTGGTGAAGGGAGAGGTCACCTCATACATGGCAGTGGACAGCACTTCACTGGACTCCGACCCACTTGCATGGTGGAAGACCAATGAGGCCAAATATCCTTATGTTGCCATGTTAGCAAAGCGCTACCTGCCTGTCCCTAGGGTGTTCTCCACAGCAGGAAATATTGTAAGTGCTAGCAGATCTGCCCTTTTGCCAAGCAATGTGGACAATACAATGACAAGCAAGCAAGTCCTAATGTCAAGCTGCCGGCTGCTTAGGTCTGAGTACTAGAACATTACAGTTCAAGAACAGATTTCAGTTCATCGAAATGCTGCACCTTAAAGGAGGGGTAGGTACGTTTGAGAAACTGGCTCGAGATACACTTTTTGTTATATTCCATGGAATGCTCTTAATATCCTGATAGCAATGCATATTGCATATTCTAAGAATCTAAAAAAATCCATCTGTGGAAGCCGTAATACTGTAAAAACTACGACCAATTATTTTAGCCGGGCCAGCTAAAATAACTGGTTGGCCGACCTGTCTGTCAGCCTTCAATCTCGTGCACACACACACACACACACACACACACACACACACACACACAC
>CALSBZ010043590.1:610201-620901 GCA_943591055.1 Gobionotothen gibberifrons | reverse complement strand
CACACACACACACACACACACACACACACACACACACACACACACACGTGCGCACACACACACACACACACATTATTGTATATAGTTGAGTTTTGACAGCATCCATCAAACTAGATATTTTGCCTTAATGGTCTGTTTTCTAATATTTCTGTGTTTCTGAACCACGTCTGTGTCTGCATATAATGTTCGTATTTAGTCTCCTGATTTTAAATGGGAATTACATCTTTGAGTGTTCCCAAAGAACCGGTGTTCTGCAGTTTGTGTGGGCCTACTGTACTGTTGCACAGTTTACTGTAGAAACTATGTCCAGGACAAGGTATTTGGAAGTTTTGGAAGATTCATAGCTAACCACACTGAAGATTATGGAGGTATTGATCAGTCTTCTCATATCTCTAATATCACCAGAAGTCATAATTTAAGGGGTCATTTCTCAAAATGTTCCCTGTGTGGTTTATTCACCATTACAATAGCCCCACCTAAAATAATTTCCACTAGCCGCCACTGGTTGTAGGTTGAAACCCCAAATCTTGCACATGTTATCTGCATTTGTTGTATTTCTCCAGCAGCACAGATGCTTACACAGCAGTGACGCTGGATAAGATTGGCTCTTTAGATCTGAAATGCTTTTGCTACAGCAGCATTTGGAAACCTGCTGTGCATAAAAATGATTCTCATGTTTTTTTCCACCCAAACCCCTTTTATCCTGCACCGCCCCATAAATCAACAGGTTGCTCAACAGGCCGTCGGCAGCAGTGCAGACCCCTGGTGTTACATAGAATAGACTGTGAGGCCAAATCTGCATTCCTGCCCTTCTCCCTGAGCTCTTCCTCCCCCCCCCTCCCTCCTCACAGGCTTTGTATCCCACATCTCAGCTTTCTCCATCTTTCTGTCTGTTTCCTTTACTGCTCCTTTTCAGCCTTTTTCACACACTGTTTGTTTCTTTCAAATAATCTCTCAAATAATGCTGTGACCTTTACAGACATACATGTATTTCTGTTTGCCAACAACACAACCTCCACACTATAAGTTAACTTCAATATTGGACCACTTATGTCTTTATTTATTACTGTGGGACGAATAAAGACATTCTGAATCTGATAATGTTAAAACTTTGAACAGTTCAGAAAATACAGTTCATATATCATAGGATCCATACAAGGGTGAAACTCTTTTTTGCAGAATGCCCCTCATGTATTCACTTATCTAATTTAAAAAAGACTTCACTTTTGGCCAAAAACGACTTGTTCCTCTTTAGGGTTTTGGTTGGCATTTTAAAGAATATATATAAGACCTTTGTTGTCATAACGACGACATAGTTTTTTTTAATGTTGAATCATAGGGAAAAATAAACAAACACCCGCCTCCCGTGTACAAATCTAATATCTATTTGACCCATTCTGCCCCCTGTACCTCTTCTGGCTGTGGACTCTGTCCTTGAACATAATGTGGTGCAGTAATAAGTCCTAAAACTTGGAAATGAGTAAGCATTTTACCACTTCCTGTTCCCCTGTTTCGAAGTCGCTTTACTTTTGACATGTTTTTGGTATGTTGGTTTGTGGTCTTAAAAATAGTGCCTGCTAAAATGTGTCTTAATTAGACGACTAGGGGTCTCACATCAAGCACTAGCCACCTTTAGCTTTTTACTTATTTTTACTAAGTATCATAAATGTGTGTTTACCCCAGATTCATTTTCTGCAATGGAAAAATCCCATTGCTTTTTGTGGAGGGAGCCTTTGTGATGCTAACTTCTGGGTCAGCCTACAACGATATATCACTGCACTCCACCAACAACATACAGATTAGGGTCACTTACAATTTATTCTGTTATTAATCTTTGTATGACAGTCTTTGTGAAGTAAACAAAATAAACCATATATGTTCAAAGTAATGTGTATTTTGTAGATGGCCAAAGCACATAAACTGATACATTATTAACATTGTTTTACATTCCACACAGTTTTAAGAAAGCTCTACACTAAGTAATACAATAGTGTATAGCAATAAGTATTTTTAGTGTATTTAAGTTTTCACTTTCTCTCTCTCTCAATCTGTGTCTAATATTGTTATGACACAGTGTCTGGAATATGAATCGATGTTTGCATAGTCCCAAACACAACATATTGGCAGCAGCTGTGGTGTATGAGCTGAACTGTAACACATGCAGACATGATAAATTGTTGTGTGATGCTGGAGATTTGTGTGTGGGCTTCACACAAACAGGGATATGAGATTTGGTACGCTCAAGTCCTTAAAAAATATTGTTTCACAAAAGCTGAATTAATGGAAAATGATCCCTTAATATCTTGTACAATAAACATTGATTTATTAGAAACATGGATATAATGTTATTTCGTGTTTTTGAAAGCTTAATCATACTTATTGAAAAGATTATGATCAGATGGATCCAACCAACTTCATAATTGAATCATGTCTGACAACCAAAAGAGGCAATATTTTTTTCAGAACGGTATTTTGAAAGAACTACACCCAAGTGCTGCCAGTACAGGAAACTGCAGTAGTATTAAAGGGTGTCATTATTGATGATACAAAATCTTGTACCTCATTATGACCTTAAAAGGAAAACACAGATATCAGGAAACTGGTGTTTTCTCAACAGGGACTAAATTAGAACATGAACCGGTTTCAAATGTACAAAATCTGCATGTCACAGGAAGCTGTAATATGATAAGAGGAAGTGAAAAGGAGAAGACTGTGTACCAAAAAAAACAAAGCAATATACATTCATCAAACAATTAACATGTGTAATCTCGTGTATCCTATGTTTCACATTGGTATACCCAAATATATAATTTGTCAGTCAGTTTTTGTTTCCCTGACCATAAAGGAAATAAAGCCTCTTACCAAATTTAAAAACCTAGACACACATATTTGTTTTAACACAAAACAACCTTTTGCCCAAACCAATCAAGCCACCAGGGAAAGAGCCGTTGAAGCAAATGTTTGTGGTGGTCAAACAGTGGTACTACAATTCATTGTCAGTCCATGATGACATTTGGGCGCAAACATACTTTTCCCCATTGAATTACATTGGGAAAGAGACATATCTGTATATCAGCAGATAATGTATTCTATGTAAATGAACTTGCAGGGGCGAAAACTTGAATAGCCCTTATTTTTATTCTTAAAGTTGTAAAAGTTATTTTCCCTCTACAGTACATCCATTTCACGTAGCTAACACAGCAGTTGTGGATTGGAGGCGGGGCTTAAGGAAATTGCAAGTGTGCTTGCTCCATGTAGAAGATCCTCTGAAGATCTGGGTGATTTTGTTCTCTGAAGTCAGGCGATTTGGCTTTAGGAATGAATGGGACCCGCCTCCAACTCTGTAACCATTTAGCTTCATACATACATGAACCAATCAGTATTGAGTAGAACCCCCTGGGCTGAGCAGAGGGTCTACTGGCTCGATTACGTCCATGGCCAGAAGGAGGGACTACTCTTGGGCCAGAGCTAGGGCCTCTGCCGGATCGCTGACGATTGTCATTTTGGCCCGGCCGAAGGCTAGGGGCCGGAACTGCGGTTGGTACCCCTGGGTTAAGGTGAAAACCCCCCTGGCTCGACTGGCACACTACGGAGGACATGTCTCCGACAGTGGTGACTGAGCAGGCCAAACCTGGCGACGAGTCTGCACCAATAAGGACATAACTCGTCGCAATTCCCTAGACCTTAGGGCAAAGGCTTACAGTGATGCATCACTGAGGCCCAGCAAAGAAGGCTCAGCCGGTGTCTGCTGCAGAGAGGTAGAGACAGCCAGCATCAGATGGGAGAGGGAGTTCCCGTTACGACCCGTGCGTGCCGCTGTGTCGTAGGCCTTACAGAGCAGCTCGTCTGTGACCCTGCACTGAGGCCGAGGGCACCTGGCATCAGGAGCCAGAATCAGGGAGACGATGGCAGGCTCAATGGATGGCAAGTGACCCAGCCCCACCCTCGCCGGATCCTGCATGGCGGCAGAGTGGGAGAGGGCCCTGGTGTCTCCCAGCATGCATGGAGCTCCCTCAGGTACTCCTCTGAAGGAGGAACAGTGGGAGTGAAAAGGGGCAGGGTTATGCCTGAAGAAGGCGCTAGCCTGAGCCGAGTCGGCATGCGGAACCTGAAGCTGCAAGCATACCAGGGCAGCACGAATAATGGCCGCCATGGAGTGTCCTCCATGGCAGGGTGTCCTCCGTGCCCTGCAGAGAGCTCTGAGCAGAGGAGTGGGAAGCCTCCTCGGGGGTGAGCGGGGCCCCGTCCCCCCCCTTCATAGAAGAGGTTTAGTCGAAGCCGCTAGCGACATGGCATCCTCAAGCAGAGGTGTGGCAACCAAAGGAGGGCCAGGCGGGCCAACAGGAGCGACTTCGTCTGCTCCATGACGGCAGCTAACCGATCCACCTTAGAGGACAGCCTGTTTCTAGTCCTCTACCTTGGGGGTGAACCCATAGCCATCACTCCATCAAGTCGCCGGGAACGGCCAGACTGAGCTGGAGGAAGTTGTGACGAGGAGAGGTGCCACCTCTGCGACTCTAGCCACTCTGAGCCCCCGAGGCATGAAGCTACAGCTCATGCAGGCGCTTTGCGTGAGACCCTCCCTCAAATGCTCGAGGCCGAGGCAGAGGGGGGCAGCGATCATGGCCGTCCTCGGGCTCAAGAGAAGCCATACAGGCGCTACATGAATGAGCAAAAAGTAAGTAAGTAAGCAAAACTTTATTTATTTAGCACCCTTCTCAACACGGATGTACAAAGTGCTTTACAGTACAGTACACAATTCACAGTACAACTATAAAATGCAGAATAAAAGGCATAAAACAACAGCAGGTAATACATAGGATAAAACATACGATAAAACACCAATAAAAGACAGCCACTAACTCACCTCCTCCGACGACCCAAAGGCCTGTCGGAAGAGGTGGGTCTTTAACTGCCCCTTAAAAATCTCTATTGAGGTAGAGGTTTTTATTATCTGGGGGAGTTTTGGGGCCACCACCTCAAAGGCACGGTCACCCTTAGTCTTTAGCCTGGTTCGGGGCACCCTTAGGAGGCCCTGCTCAGAGGACCTCAGGGCCCGGGTTGTGCTGTGGGGGTGGATCAGGTCGTTTATGTAGGCTGGGGCTTGGCCATGGACAGCTCTATATGTGTAAACTAGGACCTTAAAATGGGTTCTGAGATGGACAGGGAGCCAGTGCAGGGCAGTGCTTCTAGGATATTCCTGTTAGGGAATACATCTGTAAAAATCATTGCTATGTGGAGCTGCTATTTCGCTGTCATTAAAGCTGACCATATCACTGTTTTTGCTCCCCAGTCATATGCATAATAGTGTATATTTAAATTAGCTCTAACTTAAACTTGGACATGCGACTGCTTCCCTGGCTGCACTGTAAAAAAAGATCCTAATTTTACAGGAAATAACTGTACATTGTTATAGTAATTATCATGTATTTTTAAATAACTTGCAAAATCCTGTAAAATTACAGATATTAACTATAAATTAACAACCCGAAACATTATTTAAAGTATTTTGACAATAACAACAAATGAACTTTATTTCATTTTTTTTTTGTTAAGTAAATGTACTATATAATATTTACAGTATTTTTGCACTTTCAGAAAATACATGCAGATGTACATAAAATAATTGTTTTAATCTGTAATCAAATGTGTAACTCGTAAAAAAAAATGGTATTACTATTATAAGACTTTAAGATATTTCTTTGTAATTTAAAGGTAAACATAAAACTGTAAAAAAAAAAAAAAATGTAAGTAAAACATTTTTACATAAATCATTTTCTCGATATTCGATTGAATCCACCACAAACACAAAATATCCAATCTTGAAACAAAAGTAAATAAATAGTTTTTCATGAAATTCCTAACTTACTATATTGTAAACATCTTCAGTTGATAATATCATTTAAACAAATTTAAATCATAGAAAGTGGAGAAATCTCTGCAGGGATGACCAAGGTTTAAATACGGTGGCTGAGAGGTGCAATCGACAATTACAAAATGTGAAGCTTGAGACAAATTTAATTATAAAACAAATTTGCATTTTATAAAACAAAATTACATTAGCAAAACACTTCTACCAAAGAAAAAACGATTTAACATTAACAAAAACAAATTAACAAGATGCGAAACAATTTTACAAAGCTAGAGATACATTTACAAATGTCGAAACACTTTAACATTTCCCTAAACACAAACTAGAGAATCAAACCGGAAAGGGAATGCCCATCATACCAGAAGTGACGTGCAAGTGATTGACACAAACTTACGTTTGTTTTGGCGGATAGACCGCTGGTACCTATGGACGGTACGAGTGTGTTTATGGTCGTTAAGCATGTTTTGTCTGTTCTGTGGAAACCAAAGTGACATGGTTTTGCTCACCACGATATACTTTTTCTTGCGCAAGAGATACGTTCTCGTGTGCACGAGAAAGTTACAGGTTCGCAGGAAGTGGAGCTGTGCCTTTTACACACAGCCTTTGCTGTGTTTACCTTCATTAGACAGCTAAAGAGCGACTGCAGGCTGCTTCGTTATAGCCACACACACCTCTACACACACACACACACACGCACACGCACACACACACACACACACACACACACACACACACACACACACACACACACACACACACACACACACACACACACACACCTCTACACACATCGAACTGCCCGATTATTCCCCCTATTACTCCTACTTTTATGAAGGACATGTCCGGTCCACAAGGCGCATGACGTGTGTGTTTGTGCTGTGCTCAGTTTCGCTCTGTGTGTGTTCGGTGTGTTTGTGTATGTCCGACACCGGAATTTGTTTTCAAATTACCATGAACAGTAATTTACACACATCTGGCCAACTCCATAGGTATATGTGTGTTTTCCCAATTGAAATAATCTTAATCTCGATGTAGTGCTCACAACTGGGCATGCACAAAACACGCACCTCCCCCTTGCGGCCTCAGAGCGATAGATCCTACACATCCACTCGACGTGAATTCTAAAAGTACAATATACACTTCTCGCTAGAAATCTAATCAAAAAGCATTTTAATGGCCATCCTACAATCCTACAATTTAGAATTTTCCAGAGAGGGTTATTTGTGAATATACGACCATCCGGAGCGTTTGCAGTCAACGGGAGCACTCGAGGTCGAAAACTTTAAAACGTAATTATAGGCCGTAATAAAGTTAGATGCCGCCTATCACAGCGCACTGAGATTTGTCACAATTTGTAAAGCACTTACACATCACTGCACACTGTATACCAAGGCATGTTTGCCATCACTTACTGTACGGAGGATCAGTCATTGGTACACATTTATTTATAAAGCCATGTTGGGTAACCTCCCGTATTACATCTGTTCACTGATAACAGAGAGTTGCAAGCAGCTATTGTCTGAGATCGCATGATGTAGTATTGTTAGATGTGCCAAGAGCAAGGACTGTCTTAGGTAAGACAGCTTTTATGTGCGCAGCGCCACTTGCTTGGAACAGTCTACAGCTAACATTGAAACTGAGCAATTTTATTCCTCTGAATGTTTTTAAAGCAAGTCTAAATGAAATGCTCTTTGAAACTATGGGTATTTGTAAATGTTGATAACTATCTAAATGTAGCATGTAAATATGTTGTATGATATCCTCTATTGTTTTTATGTTGTTTTATGTTTCATGTGGAACCTAATTGCTGCAGGTCTCCCTTGAAAAAGAGATCTATGATCTCAATGGGACTTATCTGGATGAATAAAGGTTACAAACAAACAAACAATAAGCGCTTGAACAATCGACCTATTTGGTCGTAATAAGCGCTTGAACAATCGACCTATTTGGTCGTATGAGTTGGAGGACTTGTTGCATTTACATGACATGTTTTTTTATTTTTTGTTATTTTTTATTTCATGCTGGGGTAGGGGTAAATTTGATCTGCTTTTTGGCAGTCTGGTTTAAATGTGCACTGTTGCATCTACAGTATGTATTTGACTACTCAATGACATTCTGTATGATTTTTCTTTGTAATGAAAACTTTCAAAAATAAAGTGTTAAAAAAAGAAGAAGAAGCGATCGAAATGTGTATTTCCTGGTTATTCGACAAAGGCCACACCCCTGATACATCTGTCTAAAATAATAGAATGACGCCAGTTCATGACTCTAGTTATACTGTAACAGGGGCAACCAGGCTTAACCATGGATGTATAATAAGAACTGGATACAGCGTGGGAGGCGGGGCCTCATTCATTCCTATGAGAGTTGCTCATTAGCGCATGATGATAAAATGAGCCCACTTTTGAGAGAGTGAAACGTCACAGATTACCCAGCATGCCTGAGAAGTACCCGTATGTGCGCTCATAGAGCATGCGCAACTTTAACCAAAATGCTCGTTCACATCAAGCACGTCAATTTGCGTACACGTAACAGCATCGCACATTCATGACAGCATGGTAATGGGTTGTTATTATAATGGCTTTGATATTAACGAGGCGGCAGTTAGCAGCTAGCTAGTTATGCTAATGTACACATCAATCGTTATGTACTTATATTACGCTGTAACAGGATCTAGTGATATCCAAGCAACAGAGCTTCATTTAGCATGAAATAATTATTGCACTGTGCAATAAGCTTCTTAGTGCAATAAGAAGCTACAGGAACGTTAATCTAACGTCGGTAATATTAACTTTATTTAATACAACATTTACGGTAAAAGATGTAATCATACAGCCCATGTAGTATAATATTTTACAAATGATGAGTTACAGCAAACATGTGCAATATATCCATTATTACAGCTCCGTGGGGTTAGACGATGTGGGTCCGTTGTTATTGTGCATCCATGGGTAAAGGCTGAACACGTAACACGAACGTGCCGGGCGGTGCGGTCCCGTGGGTTAGATGCGCGTTCATAATGCAGAGGGAAATAACTCTCAGAATAACGTTATTAGCACATTTTTACAACTTGAGGAACGAATGTTTTTAATAAGGGCTATACAAGTGTTCATACTGGGTGGTTTATTTAGTTAAAAAAAAATTATCCAACGATTTACAGACCATTCTTTCCCCATGTAAGTCAATGGGAAAAAGTGCTTCCGGGCCTGGCAACCAAGCGGAAGTGTAGTACCGACGTTTGGCCAGCACGAATATTTCCATCTGAGTCCGGCGCACTTCCTGGGGGCTTGGGCTTAACAGGTTAACAAGGTGGCTGCTAACGTTAGCTTACAGCTTCTTGCAGTGCTGCCCCCACCCTCTCATCTCCAACATGGGAGAATTACACATAAACATGCAGCGGGGTGTCACAGTGTTGTCGCCAAGTTTATTGTAAAGTTTCCAGCGGAATCCAGTTTGTTAATGTTCAGTAGCCAACAGCTAGCATAGCTTAAACAGCTAACCGCTAACGTTTGGCTAACTTGCTAGTTAGCTCTGCTCTATATATTACAAGCTAACATGACTAGCTAATGTGACAGTGTATGAACAAAAATAGTTTTTGTATTACTACATCCTACATGTTTGGTCCAAATCACTGCTAAAATAATTATTTTTAACAAAATTATTATTATATACGACGGAGTATTAGGGCCACACAAAGAAAACAGAGATTTTGAGAATAAAGTTGTAATAATACGAGAATAATGTCATAGTTACGAGAATAAAGTCGTAATATTAAGAAAATAAAGTCATAATTACGAGAATAAAGTCGTAATATTAAGAGAATAAAGTCGTAATATTACGAGAATAAAGTCGTAATTACGAGATTAAAGTCGTAGTTTAAAGTGACTTGAGAAGGAGACAACAGCAGCGTCCTGCAATAAAATGAATCTTGTGAAGCGATACTTTAGTTTAGGTTTCTCAAATAACGAAATACTTAATCTTTTGGCACATCAGCATCAGATTATCATAAGTATTAGAACTTTGAAAAGGTTGTGCAAGAAACTATGTCTATTTTGAAGAAAGAACCAAACGGACTTGGAGGAGATTGTCTCCTTTCTGCCGGAGGAAATGGCTGGTTCTGGCCGACTACAAGGCTATCGTTGGTTACATCTACGAGCAGTTCAAAGGGGATTTGTTGTTTCTCAAGAAACAATGAGACTTGTAATCAAGGCTTTGGATCCAGAAGGAGTTGAACTACAACGAGCAAGACATCTAAGGCGCCGTTTGGATGGACACTTTTAAAACCCTCAAAGATGATGGATATTTCACAGGAGATTTCCTGGACAAAAACCTGGTACAGTTCTGCTTCCTCAACCTTTTACAGGTAATTGCTACATAACATAAATCCATATTATACACGTTATGAGTAGGCCTACATACAGTTACCAGATTATTAGTGTTACAACATGTGGAAATAAACCCACGTCTTTAACTACGTAAAAACCTACTAAATAGAGGGAAATCATTATAGGCTATCTTTTCATGTCAGTTAAATTCAGTCTGTATTTTAATGTTAAATTGTTTATGTTGACTGCAACTAGCCTTCTTTAATTGGATATTTTGTCACACAGGAAGAACTTGATGAGGTTGTGAGAACATGGAACACACACCAAATAAGATCGAGGCCATGGGTTGCAGGGGGGACGCCCCATTCTCATGTTCTCTATGCCACAGCTCTATGGAGCAGCAGAGGACAGACTCCAGTGTATTCTCCCTGAGGAGGTTGCAGTGTGCAAGGAGGAGTGCACCCCAAAAGGGCAGTACCCCTGTGATGAGACTGTTTTTGAAC
>CALSBZ010043590.1:587956-600201 GCA_943591055.1 Gobionotothen gibberifrons | reverse complement strand
ATGGAAGATAATTGGCCAGCTGAGCATCTTCCATCAGGAGGATGACATCTCTGTCAATCTGTAAATAGAGAACATGAGCATGTCTGTTACTTAAGATGTAGGATGAGACACGTACCTTATATATTTAAAAGTAATAGTAAGCCTAACATGAAAGTTATCTAAACAGGCCAGTTCAGATGACAAGCACAAGCATAAGCATAAGTTCATTCATGATGGCTCACTTCAGTGATAGTGATGACATCGTTGCGAAATTATTAACCGAGTCATTTTGAAGATTGAGCTACAATGATAAACTGGAGTGGCAAAGGATCAGCTGCATGACCCGCCATCAAGTGCTTCATCCAAAAGGACAGGAGGATGGACTTTGTGTTTAAGTGATTTGATCATCAAAAGTAGGCCTAAGTCATTTTCAATGTTGGACGCCGTGCCGACTTAATTCATTTGTAATTGTTACTTGGCTGTGGGTGCCCTGTCATGATGTTTATATAAATGGTGTTTTGTGTGGTAGAGGGTCGCTGTCATTGATGCGTTTTGCACCCCGGGCCGCTGTTTTGATATTCCGCTGAAGTTTACGCTGTGACGTAATAACTCTTCTTTTTTTTCGAGGGAAGGGGGGGGGGTAAGAAACAACATACACTTTAAAACGTGTCTCTGGGTCGTAATAAGGGCTTGAACAATCGGCCATATGGTCGTTTTTTGTAGGAGGACAGGCTGAAACTAAAGCAATATGCTTTATGGCAGCATACGGCTCTGACTCAAAAGCCTGTATTGCTTTGGTAACATTGTTATACTAATATGTTATGTTTATCTGAGTATTTAATTAATGTACAGTAGGAATATTCTTGCAATTACTTCAGATGCCTGTGCCTCTCCAAACTGCCCAAATATCATCATAGTTTGTCTGACAGGCTAACGTTATAGGCTACCATCTCTAAAATCACGGTTCGGCTCCTTAGGGGCAAACAGCAACAAAATACAGTGACTGTAGCCCTGTTCTTGACTCACACTTATACTCATAATTACGACTTTATTCTCGAAATCTCTGTTTTTTTCTCCTTAGTGTGGCCGTAATACTCCGTCGTAATTATAGTATGTATTTTTTTGCATTTTTATCACACTTGGCATAAACTATTTTAGTTCATCAATTAAGAACGGGAGAATGAAAATAATGATTTGTGGTAATCAAAAACAAGGTATTTAATTAATACTTTGAATATTAATGACTAAAGAAATAGATTTGAAAATTAAGAAACACTCAGCCATTCATGAAATAACATGTTGCGCCTTAGAAGTGTAGTGATACAAACATGATTTTTATTCCAAAAGTAAGAAAGTACAAATACAATTTAGAATTGGTTTTGATCAAAAACAGGTTAATTGTGGAATACCTGGAATCCTGAATGATTAAAGTAATTTACTGCAAAGATATTTACAATTAAAAATAATTCGGGTCACTTTTGACGCATGTTGGTTGTATGTTGTGTAACAAAGGGTTAACATGACAGCTGTGATGTTCACTCTTTTGACAGAGCACCAGTGGACAGTGAGGACTATGGAAGAGAAGATGTGATGGCTTGTGGAAAGCTGCTGACGCCAGCCGGTGACTCGTGAAGCTCAGCGCAAGTTCAACCAGGAAGACCGTCTTTACTCTTCATGTATTTCTATTCCCATGTTACTACTCTCTCTCCTCTCAATAAGTGACCGGGGGCGTCACTCTTCAGCTTAACCAATCACTTCGCTCTATTCCCAAGAGCCTATCATAACGCTCCGTCAAACCTTTTAAATCTGCGCTCTCCCCTCTGACAGCTGTCATTTCAGGTGACTCGACGCAACCCTCCTCCCCCCCTTTTCACCTCCTGTCCCTCTGAATCCAGGGTCAAGCTAAGCCCCTCCCCTTCAGACCGACCCAACTATCCATTCACCACCACCAGGGTCTAGACCCCGGGGGGTTTCACCGAATCGGCTCTACCCTCCCGAATGATACTTCCTGCACAACGGGGCCTAATCGCCAAAATTGCCATTACATTCATTTGTGCATCTGCGCAATAAATATGTATTATTATTATTACATCAAAACCGTCTCTCCTGATTGAACTCTCATCAGTCTCTCCAGGCAGCACCCAGCTATTCTTCTTCCATCTTGCAGATGAAAAGTAATAACTACCGTCTAACATAATATTGAATGTGGTTTAGTAAAGTATTTAAAAATACCCCACATTGTACAGGACAATCAGACCTTGTTCAACAAAGATCATCAGACAATTGTTTTCTCTTTGAGGTACAGCCGCAGCAGAGAGTCTGAGTTTGAAGAAAACACTAACATTTGATTTAGTGTTGTTTAATCAATCAATATTTACTGGTCTTGAATTTCCTCAGTGGATTACAAAATGCTCGAATCTTATTGTAGTAACATTTGATTGTCAAATACATTTACAATTGGGAGTTCGGGGAGTTCAAACCGACAACAGCGGATTGGGATCAATTTGATCCCAAAAAACGGGATTATCCTGATCCCACCAGAGGGGTGGATTTCCAGTGGATTACCAGAGCAAAATGTACTGTACAATTTATTTAAAAATATGTTTCATCATAAATAAGATGGCAAAGTTTGTTAACTGAAATAATACGCAATGTTTAGCCTTCATGGCAAATCAATTTTATTTTTCATTTTTTGGCCTATTTTGTTTTCAACCAAATGTTGATGACATAAATGTTTATGCTCATAAAAGTATCACAACAAAGATTGTCAATCACAAATGTAATTTAGATTAAAGAAAAAATATCTTCAACAAAAAAACAGTCCATCATCTGTCATCACCTTTCAAACGTAAGTGCGGACAATAGATGTCTCTGCAATGTGGTCTCTTGTCTTCCTTGTATTATTTTTCATGTCCACTAGATGGCGCTTGGTAGGATTAAAGCACTGATATTCAGGATCTAGTCATCTTGAAAAGTCGTAATCTGGATCAGGCTGATCCTATCCTGAATTGCTTTGAACTCCAGGGACAACATTTGGCCGACTTGTCTGATCCTGGATCACAAAAAATGGGATTTCAAAATCTGATCGGATCTGATGGAGATTAAAAGTGTTGAACTCTTGGGCCCTGAAGATGAAAATATAGATTCAGCGATATGTACCATTTGAAGGAAATAGACTGTTAGCGGTATTGACCGAAGCTCCGCAGCTGTAGCTAGGCGCTGCTAATGAAAACTCAAGTGCTCAATTTGTTACTTTTGCTTTTTTATTAAGAATTGACCAAGCATATCTTCCTCTTCGAAATCCCAGTTGTACTTCGCTAACACGCAGTGCCTGGGAGGGTGCGTTTGATTGTTCCCACCCTTACCACATGTATGGACTAGGTCATTTTAGACAAGCAATCCATTGATTTTTTAATGTATTCACTTTAAGAGAAAGGGATTTCAGAAACAAGTCTCACAAATTTGGCTCGAGGTAACATTAACTAAAGCTAACTGTTGTTAGACTATGTTCCCCCCTTCTAAACTTATGAAATGAATACGAAAAATATGAACCACTCTTCATAGAGCCACATCCACACAGCTTTAAAGTTGTAGGAAGCTGAAGTATTACATTCGTGCCAGCGCCTAGTTGTAGTTTCTAAGGTATTAGAAAGTTGGTTTTCCTGGAAGGGGTTTAGCATAGGATCAATTCCCTTGGGATGCTCTCAAGAACTGTTTTACAATCAATAGTGTGTGTGTGTTTAAGTTTCCAACCCTGCTTCAAAGGTCCATCATACAAGATGGGGGATCTATTGGCAGCTGCTGATAGTAACATTCATCATTATGGTTTACTAATTGTTGTCTTTTTGTCCTCTCGGTTGCACTGCCACATCTACAGTAGCGCAGAATGGACAGAGGGAACATGATTGGGCCTCAAGTTTTTTGCAGCCAATATACATTCTCCTACAAACTTGGGATAGGAGGGTGAGTGAACAAGTTATCCATTGGTTGGAACCTACCATTGTTAGACGAGAATGTTTCAAAGTAATCTTAAAAAATGTAACTTTTGTTTATGCTCTTTATAAGTAGATGTTTAAATATTAAATGCTGTATTCATTAATGGTTGTATAATTCTACAAATATTTTTATATTTGTTCCCTACATTTTGTGCTGTCTTTTTATTGAACGTCTTTGATTGGAAAATGTTAGAAAAAAGCTGTAAAATAACAGTATTCTCCCTGTAGAACTTTAGGTTCTGAATTTATTTTAGTGTTTGATCATAAAAATCTAATAGAAAAAATGTAAAAAAACAGTTTTTCTCATCAGGACTTTATTTAAGGTATTTGAATGTAACATTCTAAGATAGGAAACATCTGTAACATTACAGTGTTTTCCTGTAAAATATTTAAGGACAATTCCTGTATATCAATTGCTTTTACTTTAATGTTATGGTTTTTGTTTGGCAGCCGCTGCTGCCAGTCATTTGACCGTTTTTTTACGTTTCTTTTGCCCCTAGAAATATTAGTGCTGTACTTTTATTAAAGGTTATTGACTCTAAAAAGAGCAGATCAATCTGTACAATTACAGTGTTTTCCTGTAAAATCTTTAAGGACAATTCCCGTAAATTAATTGCTTTTGCACTTTATTTCAGTTAAAGTATTTTACTTTAATTTAATGGCTTTTGTTTGGCAGCCACTGCTGCCAGTACTCTGACTGATTTTTTTGTTTATAGTGTATAACTGGTGGAGCGTAAACACTGATGTTGGGTTGCAATTTCTTTCCAGTAAATGCAGCATTACTCGACACAGAAAGTCAGCTAAAGTTGACTATCTTTAAAGGCTCTGTTTTCTTGCCTTTCTGACTATTCTTGTGTAGGTGTGTTGCTGAGCAGCTCATCCTGGCTGTAGAGGTGTTGACAGACAACAGGCCATGATCACCGCCTATTTTCATTACAGAAACACAGGAGTCCTCCTCCTTCACCTTTGACCTCACCAATCAGACATGAATGTGTGTGTGTGTGTGTGTGTGTATGCAGGGACTGCTAAAGAGAGTGTAGTTTCAGCTCTAAATGCAGAGGTGGGAAGGAAGGAACTAGTACTTGTACTTCACTCCAGAGTATTTCCATTTTATGCTACTTAGTACTTCTACCCAACCACAATTCAGAGGTAAATGGTGTACTTTTACTCCACTACATGTATTTAATCCCTTTAGTTACTTCACAGATGTGGATGAATGATGTGAAATCTAATCAAGTGTTAAATCAGACTGTAGTTCCACCTGGAGTAAATCCACAAGCTACCCTGCAGTATACAAAGTCATTCAAACTAGCTGCACCTTTACCAGCTTTGAGAACACTTTCATGATCAATCATTATAAAACATATATATATTATTCTGAAATGGACCAATCTGCACAATCACTACTTTGACTACTCCTACATGGTTTTACTTTACTTTTACTCAAGTACAAGATCTGAGTACTTCTCCCTCCTCTGTCTAAACGCCTGTTGTAAAGCCGTTGGTCTATAGACTGCTGAGACATTGATAGCACTGGCTCATCTATAGAGAGATGCAGGAATGAGTCCTAAAACCTGGAAATGAGTCAGCGTTTTACCTCTTCAGGGTCCCTCGTCTGGACGTCAATGGTTTTTTTGAAGATGTTTTTGGTTGGATTACAGATATGAAATAGTAAATAATCGATGAGTAAATGTCCAAAGCTTGAATTTGTAATAAAACCTGCAGTTTCTAAATAATATACTAAACGACATCACAATGTACATTAGCCACCTTTAGCTTAGCGGTATTAACCATTGAGTATCAACCATGTGACTGTGATGTTGTATTCTTACTTGTTTCTTCTGCTGAATGCATTTACTCTGCACAAATCATTCACATGGTGTGAATATGTGGAGATTATTATGCTGAACAAAACTTGTGTTCATCACAGAGCCTATTTACTGCAATATTCCAACGTCCAATGGAAGAAATCCCAATGCTCATTATCGAGGGAGCCCTTGTGGTTGGACATTGTAATTTGAAATAAAACTCACATTATACCGTTACATTAGAAAGTAATAGTGCCCAATTCTAAATGTTTTAAGTGTAGGAGCACAGAGCTTTACACATTTTGTAAAAATGAAATGATAAAACTTTCGCATGGGTATCGGTTCAATAAATCAAACAAATGTCCCCACAACATGCCCACAATCAGTTCAGTTATTCCTTTGTATTTACCACTAACATCTTTGACTTAATATGTATTCTTTTTCAGCAGTTTTGAGTATGACATGGTTTATGTAACAGAGTTATCAAATAAATTACAAACAGCCTCCACTCTGTATTGCTCGGGTAAAAACTTTATTAACAAAACAGAAGGCAAAGCACAGCGTAAGCTCACTTGAACAGCACAGCAGCCTACATTACCCTTCTGTCCACCGCTAAAAGTGCCACTAGAATAATATTAATAACATCCATCACCGTAACGGTTAAATATTCAAATAACACAGCCACTCGGATATAATGCTTAATATATAAATGTACTCTATAGAAGACCTTTACATCAACAGCTTCTACAGTAGGAGGACATCAGTCATGCTCTTCTCTTGTGTTGTAGCGCCATCTAGTGAAAGTTACAGCAGTAGTACAATCAGAAAGGGGGGGCAGCCACTTTGTAACATTTACATTCTGCATCAGCAATCTGTAATACTTACAATGTGCGAGCAAGAGTTTTGAATCAGGCTGAAGGATGGAAAGTGTTTCGATAACAAGGCAATGAGGTTATATTAGTATTTAAAGGGAAATGCCACCTATTTTAGGAATTGTAATACAATCTTCCTTTGCCCCAGGACAGGTCAGTTCTTCTTTACAAACATGCATCACTCTTTCTTGAAGCCAATTATACACCGACTTCAAAATATGACCATCATTTGACTACATCTCTGCAAGTTGATCACAGGTCTGAAAAGAAGAGTGTTGCATTATCACGAGGATCTATTACGCTCGCCTGGGGGCAGAAACACATGCATTCTTAAAGGGTGCTGTGATACCACATGTTTTAACCCTAATATATTACATGTTGTACACTTTTGACAGAAATGTGCAAACCAAGCTGCTGTTTTATATCTGTGTTTGTTTTCTTGAGTGCATGTAAAAACCTATTTGAAAATATTTTAGGTGAGAAATAAATGACAGTCGACATGGATCTGTATTATTTTTGTCAATCGTACATTGTCATTGGTTGGGGATGTAGTGCGGACTGATCTGAAATGTTTTAACAGTCTGTACTTTTCATACTTAATGGAAACCAATAGCTTCTTGGAATTTTAGAAACAAGTACCTTAATATTAAACCCGGTTATATTTATATATATATATATATATATATATATATATATATATATATGTAGCCCAAAATATAACAGTGTAGCATTTACGAGAGTTTGTAAAACTGTAAAGTGTACATGATTTGTTATTAAAGAGCTAAAAGTCACTTTTCCTTTAAAACAGGTGGATTTCCCATTAAAGGGATGTAAGATAAATACA
Organism: Gobionotothen gibberifrons; assembly: GCA_943591055.1. Classification (NCBI taxonomy): domain Eukaryota; kingdom Metazoa; phylum Chordata; class Actinopteri; order Perciformes; family Nototheniidae; genus Gobionotothen; species Gobionotothen gibberifrons. The sequence continues at coordinate 592,703 of CALSBZ010043590.1, read as the reverse complement.
GTTAGGCACAGTAGTGCTAATGCTAAAGCCCAGATGAGAGGGGTGGACACCAGCAGCAGCTTCAGGCTGGGGGGGGGGGGGGGGGTGGGGTTTGGGTTTCTTTTTGTTGGGAACAGTTCCTGCATGGCAACAAGTCTCTACATTCTATTACAAACACTAAATAATATTCCATGTATTACAATGATACTCATGATCTCATCCTGGGGGACAGCTGTGGGACACATACTGCCCCCTGGTGGAGGGAGGGTAAAACAGTGAAGAGGTGACAGGACAGAGAGGATGCTGGACCAAGGGGGGGGGGGTGGATGTGGGCATGAAGCCCCGCCTACACCCCCCACTGCAGGATGCTGGTGTCTTTCCCTCCAGTGGAGATCAGGTGACTGTCGTCGTGCAGGAAGGCAATGTTGGTCACGTGACTGCTGTGGCCCCCGTACTCGTGGCTCGGAGCCTGGAGACGAGAGGCAGAGGAGGGACTTAGTGACATGTCTTTTAGGAAAATATATTCACTTTTGTTAACGTTACTCTAATTTCCAAATAATTAAAAACAACTACAGAGAATACAACAGTAACCATGTTAAACCATGTTTAAAGCAAAGTTTAATTGCAATATTGGCTTGTGCAATAATACAATTGCAGCAGAGCCGATCTTGCATTCAACATCAGTCTAAATATTATTGTGATGCCAGGCCTACAAATCGTATTCTACGGACTTAATCAAATATCGTGTTTGGTAGAGAGCCTCTACATTTAAAAAAAAAAAAAAATCATCCCATGATATTTCTTTATATATATTTCTCAATGATTTCGAGAATAATAATGCAGAAATGACAAATCCCAGCAATCTTGTCAATCATATTACAATTGCAGTAAAGTTGAAATGATCACATTACTGTACGTCATTTTTCCAAATCGTGCTGCTCTCGCAGAAATATTCTTTAAAACCTTTAAAAAAGATCTCTTTACCCTTCAGATTTATCTTACGAGGAACTTTGGGTGGTCCCACCCCGAGGCTAAGCAACACTGACCGTGAGAATAAAATATTTTACAATTTCTGCCTCAGAATCCCTTTTCCCCGGAGCACAGCTGCACCTCACTCAGCTTCACTCACCCACTGTGCAAACGAGCTGCATCCCACCAGCGTCTTAAACACTAACAACGTGCTGTAGTCTTTACAGCAGGCTTTGAGCTAATGGCTGCCAGCTCGTCTGAGCGGACTATTCACTTTACAGCTCCAGTTCAAATGGCCTTGGGTGTACATTTGAAGTTGATAAAAAATACCTTAAGAGTCGTAACGCGTTTAAGAGCACGAAATAAACACCTGGTAGAGATTGGTGGTGGTCCCACACTGGGACCCTGTGGGTGAGGATGGTCTTAATCCTGCTGAGCTTCACTGTCTTACTGCGCTCATTAACACAGGGGAGAAGGCCCAATTCCAAACCGACCCTTCCCCCCTCCCCTCCGCACTTCCACTATGTTTGTGTGGAGGGTCCACAGCTGTTCAAACCAACTAGTGGAAAGTGAAAGTTAATAACCCCTCCAACAGGAACTTAATAAACCCTCTAGCATGACGTCTGGATTGGTCCAGATGAACCTGCTGCCCTACCAGAAAACATGTACTAGTAAACCAGACAAAAGAACCATTTATAGTTTTTATACAGATATTAAAAAGTACAATTTTATTGTTTTAATTAGGATCATATAAACCTGTGTCTGGTCTGGAATTGTTTTATTTCATTATAAAGTTCTGCATGTTTAAAGGGACTGTTACAAAATCCCAAGGAGCTCATAAGCATCAGATTTAAAATGTCTAATTAAAAAGACCAGTAGGATTGTCTTGTTGTCTGAGATGCTGATGGCTTCCAAAGGTTTCTCATGTCCTGTTTCATGCAGGACAAAGAGGGAGTTGGTCTCCTCACCCTCCACCTTAAAAGAATGAGCATCATTCAGCTGATAGGGGCTACAGATGGAGTTCACTCCCTCACAGAGTGGGGGGTATAGGGGTTGGTTTGGAACTGGGCCGAACACTGTGGCTGTATGGCTCTGAGCGGAGCAGAAGACATTTCAAAAACAGCGGGGGTAAACTGTTTTATAGCTTTAGATCATTAATACGTCACTGTGTGTGTGTGTGTGTGTGTGTGTGTGTGTGTGTGTGTGTGTGTGTGAACATGACTGACCCTTGGTTGGGAGCATGGGAAGGAGAACAAGTGCACTTTGCCAAAGTCGTCGGCAGAGGCCAGCAGGGATCCGTCATGTGACCTGCACACGGCGTTAACGTCAGTGCCGTCTGCTCCATCCGGCCAGATCCCTGAGAGGGGGGGGGGGGGGGGGGGGGGGGGGGGAGAGAGAGGGGGTGAGAAAGACAAACTGTCAAACATTGAGATTCACTACATGTCCCGAGTCAAAGGTCAATCTGGACACACTCCTCCAACAAAACTGACATGTCAAAATTGAAGTGAGGACACACACATAGTTTTCCACACCGCTGGGGTCTAACACCCTGATAACCTGGGCCCAAGAGTTCAAAACTTTTAATCCCTATCTGATCAGATCAGGGGCCTCATTTATAAAGCGATATACGCTCAAAAAATGGCGTACGCCAGTTTCTACGCAATGTTTGCGATTTATAAAATAGTAACTTGACGGGAAACCGTGCTGTCCTCCACGCAAACTCTAACCCATGCGTACGCCCTAAGCACAAAAACGTGAGAGACGAGAAACTGCGACACCGTTGGCAGAAGGAAGAATGGAGAGAAATATGTGGAAATAATACCATAAATAAAATGTTACCTCTCATTTATCATATAGGAAGAATTCATTTTCACAAATTGATTAAAGCCAATCTTAAAATGATCTAACAAACGCCTGTTTGAGACTCCTCAGTGCACACAAAAACATAACTTGGAGAAATAAATAAATACGGATATGCAATTTAAAACCACCTCGAATATGTTGTGTTAATGTTATAAAATGTTTTCTCATAAATGATGCGGTAAGCAGGAGGACAGAATTACGTCTAAACTGACGCCGTTTTGCATTTCTATTGGTTGTAGATACGAGCATGGTTATACGTTTAATACATGTTTAATCGTGTTTTATGCCGTTTGCCAAGACTTGATAAGTCGCTCGTAAAACACAGGAGGTATGGAAACTAAGAGCATATGTGGTACATTGTACAGCTAATATAACACAACACATTGTATTTCCTTATTGGTGGATATAGAGTTGCTGCGCGGGGGGGTGAGATGCACAGGCTGCAGTGGAGACGCTGCGCACAGCTGATCGACAGCTGGGACACAAACCCCCAAATACAAAAACATAATTCAGATCCAGTCGTCATGACTCCACTCCGGAGGGATTCCCCGATCATTTCTTAGAGTTTCTCATCAAGGCGGGGTCTCCTGTCCCCGGTACAAACACACTGCCTGAGGAAGGTTAGGCTATGTGTATTTTTTTTGTCATTAACCTTTTTCGGACCACTTATTTATTTATTTTGGTGACGATCTGACCTCCATGCTGCTACTCTGGTTCAAACTGCATCCACCAAACAATATGATTTATCTCGACCTCCCCAAAATAACCAAAATCTGAGATGTTTTTTTTAGCTGTTCTGTCGTCATTTCCTGCGATCTTCTTCATGCAGTCAGTCAAAATGAACGAATGAATGGGCGTTTCTTTGACTATTTATAGGCAAATATGGGCGTTACGTGAAGCCCGCAAAAGCTGCACCGCATTTCGAGTCGGTTGTGATTTATTAATGGAAACAGGCGTAGGAAGTGCCATACGCACTTTCCTCGCCGGTACGCAATGTTTGGTGAATCGGGAAGTGGCGGAAAATGTATGGACCTATTTTTCGGATTTCTACTACGTAAGCAACCTTCCCACGTCAATCCTACGCACGGCGTTATACATGAGGCCCCAGATTTGGATTTTGGAGAGTTCAAAACCAAAAAACAGGATTGGGATCACTTTGATATCCGATCAGATCAGGAAATCCAATCCAAGCTTTAATCTGGATCAAATCTTCAAAACGGGGAGTTCAAACTGACAACACAGGATTGGGATCAGTTTGATCCCAAAAAACAGGATTATCCTGATCCCACCAGAGGGGTGGATTTCCAGTGGATTACCAGAGCAAAATGTACTGTACAATTTATTTTAAAATATGTTTCAATATAAATAAGATGGCAAAGTTTGTTAACTGAAATAATACACCATGTTTAGCCTTCATGGCAAATCAATTTTATTTTTCCATTTTTGCTCACGTTTGTGGTGGCCTATTTTGTTTTCAACCAAATGTTGATGACATAAATGTTTATGCTCATAAAAGTATCACAACAAAGATTGTCAATCACAAATGTAATTTAGATTAAAGAAAAAATATCTTCAACAAAAAAACAGTCCATCATCTGTCATCACCTTTCAAACGTAAGTGCGGACAATAGATGTCTCTGCAATGTGGTCTCTTGTCTTCCTTGTATTATTTTTCATGTCCACTAGATGGCGCTCCGTAGGATTAAAGCACTGATATTCAGGATCTAGTCATCTTGAAAAGTCGTAATCTGGATCAGGCTGATCCTATCCTGAATTGCTTTGAACTCCAGGGACAAAATTTGGCCGACTTGTCTGATCCTGGATCACAAAAAATGGGATTTCAAAATCTGATCGGATCTGATGGAGATTAAAAGTGTTGAACTCTTGGGCCCTGATAACCTGATAACCTGATAACCTGATAACCTGATAACCTGAT
>CALSBZ010043590.1:560007-572956 GCA_943591055.1 Gobionotothen gibberifrons | reverse complement strand
GTGTTCACTAGTGAATGTGAGAGTATTTCAGTAGTGTGTGTGCAAGGCCAGATGTTTTTAATCCTGACCATTCTTTCCATAAATGAACTTATATTTTGTCTTCAGTTTCATGATATGATGACAAGATATTCCTTATCATTGTATCTTATTAGTAAAGTGCTTCATCAGAGTACTGCAGATGGATATTGGTCATTAAAGTAGAGCAGGCGCAGAGAAGATGGATGTTGTGGTCTGACAGACGGGCGGTGAAACTGCATTTCCTGCTCCATTATGACTGAAGTACTGCAGTGGTTAGGTTAATGGACACACACATATCCAAGCATCTTCGCTCAACAAGAAATACACCAAGATACATAATGCCATATGACACTAGACTTCTCCACTCTCAAGTCACTGTGGCTTCAGATGTATGAGATAACAAGAGAAGGAAAGTGACAGGAAGAGGATTCATCCTTTTCAACATGATGCAGATGTTTTTTTCAGAAAGAGGGCAAACCTTTATTTGTTCTAGTTGTTGAATTGTGTTTACTTACTAATGTTGTTTTAAGTCAATAATTATAAAAATATGTTTCCATTGTAAATTTAAAGTAACCTCATTATGGATCTATTTTTTCTGTGCGATTAAACAAAGTCATTAGAATAAGACTGCAAGGGGGAAAGTCTATTGCTCGTATCTTTGTACAACATAAAACAACTTCAATTGTAAGGCATTTAAAGAAAAGCTAAACTGGTTTATGTGGCTATCCCTGGTGCTAGTCTTGAAAAATGTTTCTCTGCAGCATGTGGTCAATATGTGTGTTGCATGTTAACAGCAGGTCCAATCGATGCTATCAAGAGTTTCTGCAAGCTGAGCGGAATCAGTAACATCAGAGCTGCTGTTTGTGGCAACAGTGCTGCAGGGGGTTGTTTCAAGCTGCTCTACAGGTTTAGGAAATATATTACAATCTCTTTGAAGAACCTTAAATGAAGGTTGTGCAAAAGAGCACCACTCAATGCAACACATGCACATATTCTACATGTAATATTTCTTATGTTCTATAAGCTTTGATCAGCTCTTTCCTGTCTGCTGCCAGAATCTATTTGATTCAACAGAACCATCACTGACAGAACTGCTGAGCACAGTGTGACCAGTCTTCTGTCACTTCACATTTACTCATCCCACATTCTGCGTGTGTGTCAGAACCTGACACACAAGTGACATATTTCATTGAGTCCACCCTCATTGGACAAGACAAAAGAGCCATTATGACACTTAACACTATGCTGAATTCATCTGTGACATTTACTTTAGAAACAGGCACCACATTGACATTTATTTATGACATCTATTAAACTCAATTTTCAGTTTTTAAGTTGAATATATGTGGACCTGCAAGCTTTCTAAATGAAAAGCAAGTTCCACAGTACATGATCTTCCATGTCCTGCTCCATTATGACTGAAGCACTGCAGTGGTTAGGTTAATGGACACAACCCAATAGCTTCAGCTTCACAATTAAACTATGACCACCCCTTAACAGGATTGTGTCTATTTATCCTTTTTGCCGTTTGATCCATGGTCCACTAACACAACCAGCTCTTGTTTCTGTGGCATTCATGTTTCTAAGCTGCAGCCCCTCCCCACAGCCACACACATCTCTGCACACATACTGGATCAAACAGTTAGCGTGACAACAGAGTTTCATAAAGCAACACAACTTCCTTCAGGCTTTCGTGCAGCCACAGCCAATTGACTACAGATGTTTTTAGACTGAAAAACAACCAACAACTTCAACTGTTAAAGCGTGAGAGCATTTCAGAAACCAAGCCACGCTGTGTTTCATTGTGCAATCTGTAATCTATTTAAGTACAAGTTAAACAGTTAGTTCAAATCCACCCAGTAGACTTTAAAAGTGGCTGTGCATTTTTCAAGACTACAACTGAACACATACTCGTACTTATTTGAGTTCTATGAATAAGTAAGAACATACATCTTTTCTTCTCCTCAGTATATCCTCTCCTACTCTAAATCATTGATCCTCTGTTGTAAAGTCTTCATTTACCTTGTGGATCTCTTCATGTCTGCAGCTTCCCGTTACAGTAACAGTCAACAGAGGAGAGGAGAGTCAGAGTGCTTCCTGTCCTGTTCAACAGCTACAGCAACACACACTTCCTCCTTCTCTGAGCAAACTTTTAGCTCAGCCTGTCACCCAATCAGAACGCATTTCCTGACTGTGCAGACCCACCCCCTCTGCCTGGTGACCATCCCCCTTTAACCCAGAGCTGCTGGAAATGTGATCCATCAGCAGAAACACGGAGAGGGAGAAGATGAAAAGAAGAAATAGAACAAAAAGAGGAAAGAGGAAAGCAAATGAGGAAAGGAGATATGACGCAGATGGAAAGGAAAGTGTGGATGTTGATTAGAGAAAGAAAAGTAGACGGAGGAGAAATACAACTAAATAAACAGGAAAAACAAAGTGGTCAAGAAAATGAAAAATAAAACTATGAAAGAGTCCTTATTCTGCTCTTTGGGGTGTTCCCTCTCTTGTAGTTTGTTCTATAGGTTTGTGTGCATGTGAATGGTCTGCAAAGCCCCCCCTGCCTGAAACACCTCCTTATCTGGAACTAACTCCCAGAAACCTGCAGGTCCGCTGCAGCTCTGACTACTTTTAAATCCAGGCTGAAGACTTTTCTTTTTGCCGCTGCTTTTAATTGAACTATTCATATCTTAAACTGCACTGTAACTTTTATTCATGTATTTTTTCTTTTAATGTTTATTTTATTATCTTTGCTTTTTAATGACTGATTTAAATGCCATTTAAATGTCTTTCATTTAGGTAAAGCACTTTGAATTGCCTTGTGTTGAAAGGTGCTATATAAATGAACGTGCCTTTATTAACCCTGAATGTAATATGAAGACAGTTGAACATACACAGGATCAACTAACCCCACCATCTACCATCTAGGTCAACCCAGGGTGTTTCAGTTTGGCTACGAACTAGTTCACATGTAAGAGGCGGAATTAGCAGCATTTGACCAATCACACACATGAACACGAGACCTGAACTCACAGTGCTGTCTGCACTGCTCTGAGTTACTTGGCTCCTGTTACTTATGCTGTGGGTGATTACAAGGTGTTCAAGTAAGCCTGCTAACTTGAAATGTAGTCATATTGTTTGGAAGATGTGCAATATTATTTCTTTTAATTCACACAGTTGGAGATGTATTGCCAGCCATCTTTCCTGCACTTGAGCCTGGATTACCACTTGAGAGACATTTCTACATATTTAACTTTGATTTTTTTAGGATCCTCGCACTAGGCTTTGATCGGTCGGAAGGTGGGGTTTGTACTCTATTTCATTTCTTATATAGAACATAACCTGTTTCAGAGCAGGTGACTTGTTAGCATAAGTTACCAAGGAGATCGACTCTGGTAGAAAGGGAACTAACAGCGTAGACTTTGCTAAGCCCAGATCCTGCTTCTGCCTTTGTGTAAAATGTCACTGCTGTTTTCGTTTTCTAGTATTGCAGAGTCCAAGAGGGTATTTGAGAGAACACAGTGAATAATATACATGTACAGTATCCCACTGGAGGAGGCTGATAGGTTACCCTTTGCCTCCGGAGGAGCTGCTGGAGGAGGTGGTCCGACTCCGACTCTCCACCCCCATCTCTCTCCTCACCATAGTGAGACGCTCGGTGGACATACTCTTCCTAAAGGAGACAATATTGTGTTTTAAAAACATATATTTACATTTCTTCTCCTCTATTCAACCAAGACACACTCTGGTACCTCTTGATGGACTGTAGCACCTCCTTCTTAGGAGAGGAGGGGGAGGAGAGGAGGCGCTTCTGTTGAACGTAGCCGTTGTTCAGAGGTCTGGAGGGAAGAGCCTGCAGGAGCTGACGCACTGAGAGGAAAACGGGAATTGAGAGACGATAATAATTGTGAATGTGAGACTTTGTGCTGTGTGTGAGGCCATGGTGACCCTGCACTGTGACCCATATGACATGCACAGTTCTGTTTTATTTGGTATGATCTTGTCTTTGTAATGACACGTCATTCTGCGCTACTTGTTGCACTATATCATAATGCTTTGAATGCCATTCGTACAGCCCTTTGAATGTTGAAATGTGCAGTATAAATACATTTGCCTTGCAACAGTATGTGCAGTAAGACTTGAATTAGCTTTGCTGCTTTCCAGACCCGTATCATGAAGGAGAACGTCCTGGCCATAGTGATGGTACTGATGAGAACATTAATGCTTCTGGGCGCTGGTATACTTTTGTCCGGTTACCTTTCTTACCCTTGGTGGTATGTGCTGTTGCTGTGGTGGGCAGGGGTCTCCTCCCAGCAGCGTGGCCCCCCGGCGGCTGACCCAGGCTCTGCTCCTCACAGCAGCCCAGCCTGCGCAGGGCGTCGGCCAGAGCGGCCTTCAGCAGCTGGATCTCGTCCTCCTGCAGCTGCAGCTTCTGCTCCAGGTGGGACACCCGGTCCTCCATGTCCAGGTTACTGCCCGCCGACACCGTGTCATCTGGACCGGGGGAGAGGGGGCTTCATTTAGATCCCACTGACAGAGACTAACAGCAACAAGGCAGCCTTCAATGGGTCCCGATTGGCAGGAGTGGTCATTATTGTACTCCTGTTTATTATAAAAGTGGATAACAACTATATGAAGTGCTTATTTGACAGACTGGGTTTTATTTTCGATATTATATAAGATATACTAAATGAATATACCATGCCCCTTTAAACAACGCAATAGAAAGATGAACAAACAAAAGGACAAACACTTGATTTTATGGACGTCCAGTGCTGAAAATAAGCACTGGTAGCATAGTGGCTACAACACGAAGATTAGCAACTAGAGTGCATGTCTAAGAGAAAGAAAGACATTAAGAAGCTGTGTGTGCATCAGAGGGAGTGTACAAAAGAATAGGAGGAGATAATGTATAACAACCATGAGTGACTGGATATTTGAACAGCTGGACTATCTATAGTGTATAGATACAAACACAAGCAGCTGTTTAGGTGCAGTGTTATAGATATCTGCAGCTGCTGCTTTGTGAATCAATGGTTTAGAGTTTCCCAAGAGCATGAGAGTGTCACAGTTCTGCTTTCTTTCTAACCTATTTTCTGCACTCACCTTCCTGAGTCACCTGGTAGCCACACCCTGTATCTCTCTCACTCCGTTACACCCATCAGGCCATTTAGTATTTAGGCTCACTTCACTTTCACATCAGTGCCAGATCGTACTTTGCATTATGCCAGTCTTTCCCGTATTACCTCCAGATTGCTCTCCCGGTTTCGACCCTGCCTGTCCCAGACCATTCTGTCTCGTCTGTTTCCTGACCCTGCCTGAACTCGGATTATTCTGCCTTGCCTGCTCCCTGACCGGTTCTGTATCTGCGACAACCCTTTGCCTTCTATCTGCCGTGTTGTCTACTACCAGTCTTTTGCTGACAATAAAGCTGGTTACCGACTATCCCTGATTTCCCGTGTGTTGCACTTTGGTCTTCAGTTCAATTGTGACAGAGAGAAGACAGGACACTTGACTGGTTTGAATCATTCAGACACCATGTGCATGTGTGACTTAGACAGGACAAGGACAACAACACCAGAGAGCAGGTTGTGGTTGGTTTGTCCGGAGAGACAGAGTTGTGGCCTCTTCATTACAATCTCATACATTAAGAAGTATAGGTGCCCTTTGAAGATCTCAACCATCAAAGATTCAAGATTCAAGGTTTTATTGTCATACGCACATTGTGTAGTTTTGGCATTTTTTTTCGTATCAATGTTTTCATTGGTAGATTCAGATTGTGTTTGAATATTTGCATCACCGTTCCAGTCAACTGCATAGGACAGTAATGTAAATGTGAGGAGAAAAATAAAGATGTTGTAAACATGTAAAGCAGATTTCTTTTTAAAGTTTGGTTTTGCTAATGCTTTAGGTTGGGGAAAGGAATTTCTACATTTGTATACTTGAACTGAAAGTAGAAGTCTTTGTCCAACATTTCCATTTAACCAATACTTTAGTCGGCCTGCAAATCTAATAGCTTTCCCATCTTCCTCAGCTGTACATCTTGTTTAGTGCTTAATAGCAAATGTTTGCATGCTAAACTAAAAGTGAGATGGATGTATAAAGAGAACTGGACACAGTGTTGGAGGCAGGGCCCCTTTCATTCCTATGAAAGTTGCTAAGTGGGACATGAAACCAAAATGGCCTGACTCAAGTACAGAAATACCAAGATGTTAAGGGGGTCTGGGCCCATAGAGCCTCCAATCAGTTACTTCACAGCAGCCTCCTGTCTGGTCTCAGCTCAGTCAAATAAATGGAGAGGGAAATGAACCCTGGATTTGGATATCAGCGCACTTTTAGAACCTAATAATTAAAATAAAATATATTAAAGTGTTTGTTCTAGAGTTGATTTACATTTAAAAAGGTCTGTTTTTCAATGTAAGTCAAAGGTATTTATAATAAATGATAGTAGTTTTGGGCCCAATGACGACACGTCACTGACACTGACGTTGTAGTAACACCAGTTGGCCACTACCAACATTTACTTCAATGCCCAGCTCACTTCCTGGTAGGTTTGTGTGAACATGGTAAAGATGAAACCTTCTAAACATCAACATGTTAGCATTTAGGTCAGACACTTGCTGAGGTACAACTTGGCTGCAGACACTCTGCTCATCACTGCTGCTGATTCCCGGCCCCTCACATCCCTTCATCCTCTTCTTTATTCCTCTTCCTGAACTCTTTCCAGCCTAATCTTCCAGCACCCTCACACCCACCATGATAACATCATCAGTGTATTGGAGGCAAACTGCCCAGTGCAGATAATGAATCTGTGACCCACATCTACAGATTACAGCCAGCATGTTTCTGGGTTCACAGAATGTCTCGACTTTTCATCCATCCTAAATTGTAAATCCTGACCCCTCTCTGTCAACAGTCAGCTCTTTCACAAATTTGTCCTCACAGATTATCATTAAAGAAAGAGACATGTTACTTACTCAAACTAAGAAAAGTAACCAGTACTATGTAAGAAAATAACTGACAGTTAGCCATAACATAACTACTGTATTTCAGTATCAGACTTCCCAAATCTGTTTCAGTGAAGACTTTAGTCAGTCCAACTTGCTGTATTGGGAAGGCCAAGCCATAGAATAGAATAGAATCAGAGGGATGAAACCCTCTGTAATGGTCACACATGCAGAGCACACAGCACACACAGTGACATGTGTTCTCTGCTTTTAACCCATCCTAGTACTAGGAGCAGTGGGCAGCTATTGCACAGCGCCGGGGAGCAATGGGAGTGGGGGGGAAGGGGGATGTCCGGTGCCTTGCTCAAGGGCACCACGGCAGGGCCCAGGAGGTGAACTGGGACCTCTCCAAGTAACAGTCCACACTCCATATTTAGGTCTGGTCGGGGACTTGAACCGGCGACCCTACCGACTGAGCCACTGCCGAACATAAGAGTGGTACAGGATGAGTCCTAAACCCCGGAAATGATTTAACATTTTAGGGCTACCTCGTTTCGTGGTCAAACATTTTGTTGAAGGGTTTTCGGTTAGAACCCAAAATAGTGTGGTATATACAAGTTATTCACGTTTTGTTAGTGGTGATGTCATGTGACCGTGCTGTAGTTCCTTGACATTATTGCTAGCTTTTTACTTCTGCCGACTGCATTCAGGCTTGAACTATTATAAAAGGTGGTGTTAATATGTGGAGATGATCCTGCCGTAGCACATGTGTAAGTACACCATACACGATCCCATTGCAGAGGGAAACTTGCTATACTTCCGGGTTGGCCAACAAACATAAATCATCCATGAACCACTATATAGCTAAAAAGGATTGAAATATCATTGTGATATAACATATCAAATTAGAAAACATTTATTTCTCTCAATGCCTGCTTGAAAAATAACAAGCTTAGAGACAAAAGGCCAAACAAACAGCATTACAACTGTACTTTATAAAGTGATTGTATAAGCCACACTGCTTTAGCACAAGTTGATACATCGCTCCCAACATGCATCAGTTCAGCCCTGTAAACTAAACCCGGACACAGAGAGTACTGTTACAGTTACTGTATCACATCTTGCAGTCAAATGAGACGGGGCCACAGGGAAACAAGCTTCAGATGTACATACAGAAAGGAAGCTAAGAGGAGCTTTGCATGGCAGACAAATCATCACATTATCTTCGTCACCATTCGTACACTTCCCCAACTTTATGATTCTTAACTGATGTATTAGGACTAGGCTGGTAAATGCTAATGACATTAAAGGGCACATGTCATGCTTTTCCGGTTATTACCCGTCCCCTTGTGTGTTATGAAGGTTTTTCAAAAGCTCAAAGTACACCCTGTAGCGAGTAAAACACAGTCTATGCTGCCCCAGAACGCCTCGTTGGAGATTTCTCATTTTCCATTGTTTACTTCCTGGGTACTGTGACTTGTGAATACCCAGAGGCAACACCCTCTGCCAGCATTTCACGAAACAAAGCTTCCCAAACCTTTCAGCGATATGTGCAGCGTAGGGCACTGAAGAACGATGCTGTTCCTACTTTGTTTGGACCAGCGTGAGATTCAGGTACACAACCTGTAAGTATTCATTGTTGTTTGTGTATTTATGATGTTTAAAACAAACAAGGTATCTACCACGACTGTTTAAATGGGTAAACGTTTTTCTGGCTGCTAAGCCATTGACACAGTGCTAACTGGGCTAACTATGTTGCTAGCGTTTCCATATATCAACTCCAATGTCAGCAGATGGCTTACATGTATCTCATAGCAGGAGAATGTCTGCATTCACACACGAAATACTCATAGACAGTATACTCCGGGTGATTTACTATACGGTCAGTCGCAAAACTTAATTACATTATAGTTGGCGTTCCTAGCGTATATGCTACCGAGCTAAAAAAGAAGGCTACCAAGAGCTAGACATGAGTTTGCTAAGGAAAACATTGTTTTTATGCCAGCTACAATGAATGACCGAACGTAGCAGACTACCCGTATAAGATTGCAATTATAAACATGTTCTTGCTAGCCTAATATGAACCACTAGCTGTTGTTCTTAGTAGGTTGGCATATTACACTGAACAACTAGCAAACGTAGGTTAGCATATTAATCTAGCTAGTATTAGCTTTGTTCGTTATTCTCGCATCCAGGAGAGAAGTTTAGGATAAATGAGACCAATGGCGTCTCTGGCATAAGGTTCAAATGGGTACTTTAATTAAAATGGCGCGGTAATGTTACAGGCAGAAGATGGTTCAAAGAGAGAGCAGCTATGTTCTCGGGGTCTCGAGAGCGGAGGAGAGACCCCAAACACGCACACCAGCTCCTTAAGTATCCTCCGATGGCCCCTCCTCGTGTGCCGGTTGGCGCTTCTGGGGGTCCGCCCGCCACATGTCTTCAATGTCCGTTATTGCGCATAACAGAGGACTCAGCCATTGTACATTCAATACATAACTAAACACGCCTTTTCTCCTCATATTCTCTTTCATTATTTTTTATTTATTGCATTTTAACGGCTGTAATTCGTCACTTCAATAATACTGGAAATACTTTACGGCAGTTATCATTTACGGTAGTTCCGGATGTTGTCATACCAACTCACGTCTGTAAACAAAACTTATTAAAATAAACTGTACCTTCATTTAATATTCAGCAATAGTAATATCTCGATGTCTATATATGTAGTTTTAAAGTCAGTAGGCTTTGGGGTGCAACCTTTATATATACAGTCTATGGGTGCAACGTGCAACACTCCGTGTCATTTCACTTCTATATTCACATCTCTAGGAAAAAGAATAGTAGCCACATGCTAAATGCTAACTGGAGATGAAGGATTTTCAGAATAAAAGCTTGGCATTAAGATTGTGAGAGAACTTCTGTTTTCTCAGAATAAAACAGCATTTAAGCTGACGGTATGTTTAAACTAAATTATGCCATAAAACATTGATTTTAATTTCTAACACTGGCAAGCTAACGAACCTATAATAACTAAGTTTCTCTAATATTTTGTGATTTGATTTCGCCAGATCAGGAAACTCCTGGTGTATCCGGCGGACAACACATGACGGGATGACCACTCGGATGCCTCGTCCTAAAAAGCCCCAGCACCAGCTTACAAAGCTGTGATAGGCAAGATGCCGAAAACGCATATAAGGGGAGGAATGGATGATATACAGTGTATATATATATATATATATGTATATATTTACACATGTTCATTTTGTACATTTCTAAAAATAAAGTTTGATGCAAATACTTAGTAGCCTTTCTTCCCTGAATTATTTGCTCCTATAACATCATTCACATATAGCAAACCATGATTTGATTTTTCATCAAACACAGTAGTAGTTTATTACAGGTAAGAATAACTTACTCTTCTTCCGTTCTACGCCTCAAAGGTCCATTATCGAATCTGTACATGTTAACTTATGGAGGTTCTGCGGGGTCTATGGGTTGAGACAGTTTGGCTCTAGTCCTGGGTGGTGTACCATGCACATAATAGGTGCTGGGACATGGTTCATTCGTGTTACAACCTATAGGAAGGTAAAATATTTGTAACATAACACGTTTAGCAATCAAACCAACTATGGCAAGGTTTACAAAATAAACATTCAATTACTAAGGAAGAAATAAAAGGGCATATAATAGTCTATTGACTTGACAAATATGTATGGTGTATATCTTGGCGTATAATGTTGTGTGCTACTGTTGGTGTTTTCAGCTAGCTGGCTACATAATGTCAGCTGGGCTACCTTTCTAATTTCTTTGCAACAGACGTTTTCCACTTCGGCATCATGGCGCAGTTTCCACAAGCACCTAAATAACAATAGTTGTAGGTACAGTTTGGTTAGTTAGCGGACAAACGTGTTACTGTGATGTAGATAAATGATGCAGTTCTAACATCTGAAATGTAAGAGCGATACTAAATAATAACGTTCCACTGTGAAACCGTCTGCTCTAGTCTAGTTTGGGACGGTGGATCAGGTATATCACGTTGGTCTGTCTCACTTTCAGGATCGGACTCCGGATCAAACATATACAGCTGTACCGACGCCATTGTAAAACTGATGTTCCGCTCAGAGCCGAAAAAAGCACTGTGTTAGACATGGGCGGGGCCTCTCTGGTGGTTGACTAATCAGAACAGAGTGGCCGAGCTGACCCATCGGAGCACACTAGGGGGGGGGGGGCCAGGAGCTCCAACAAGCCGTTTAGGACAGAGAGTGAATACACATACTTTACAGAGATGCTGGATGAGAAACCAATGTGAGTTTGGAACATTGAACAATGTAAATCTATTCTAGTAGACCTCAACAATGGAATTATGATCAGTAGAAATGGCCATGACATGGGCCCTTTAACATTGTGTTGAAAAATTATTTATTATAACAAATAAATATAAAGTATTGCATTTATTTGTCTGGGACCATGAACTAAAAATATTAGGTAAGAGAAGATGAGATGAATCTTATCCGGTTTAAACTCAAATATATTTCTTCCAACAGTCAATAAAACAGTATAAATAGAAGTAAATTACATTTGAAAATGCATACTTATATTTGACATGAAATAACAAAAGCTAATTTCCATTTAAAGTTTTTAATCGTATGCATATATTGAATAGTAAAACAATACAAATGAAGTCATTTCTAAGCTTTTGAAGGTTGATAACACACACATAGAAACTTGACTTCCTACTGATGCATGATAGCAAGTCTAACATTAGAAAGATAAACCAAACATAATACACAATGAGTAACTGAAGTAGGAGAGGACAGATTGTTGGTGGGAGGCTGACAGGAGAAGGCCTCATACAGAGAACAATGATTCATCTTGAACTAAATGCAGCAATAATCTTATTCAAAGCTTTCATTGGTTGCACTCAATTGAACAGATAAACTGAAATAACAGGTCAGAGGTCAAATGAAATAACCTGGAGAAGACAGTTTTATAGAGAAGTCTAATATAGATATAATACACACTTTTTAAAAACTACTGTAAGTAGAAAGGATGTTGCCTTTACTATTATAGTTTTTAAGTTGGATTGTGAGCTCATTCCATGGTGTATGAAGTGCAACAATTGTTGCTAGGCACTCAAAAGCTACCCGACAAAATGGTGCAATTTACAATCTTATATAATCATATACTGCACATACTAGCAGGGCTGTTGTGCTTAACATGCACCCAGTTGTTTGGTTATTTACTGCTTATGCAATATAAAAAGGTGGGAGTTATATTGTAGCCTTCTGACACTTAAGAAACATAAAAGCAAAACATTTGCTATCTGCACCTGTAAAACTGCATGCTAACATTTAGCACATTTAGTTTAATAGTATCTTTCTTTAAATGTAACTAAACATGTCAAATGTTGTAAACTAAAGAGAAAAGGACAGAGAGAAAAGTGTTGCATAGCAAACAGGAAGAGAAACAGAGAGCAAAGAGAGATCAGCAGGGTTCACCTTCATCTCCTCTCCTGTCAGGACACCTGTTTAAAAAACGCTGCAGAGCCGCCCTAGAATTATCACACACGCACACACACTTGCACAAACGACCAACACACACAATCCATTACAGTTACACCTCAGCGGTATTCCATTACTCTCCTTATAAAACAGAGGCCAATTTCTACTTGATATTCAGCAGGCGACAAACACACACACACACACACACACACTTTACATTTTAAAAGCCAACTTCCCCCTCCATCTCAGCACACACACGTTACTGTAGAGTGTTACTTAAAACCAAGCTGCCATGAGGCTGATACACATGGCTGCTAACAGGAAACACACCACAGAGAGGAAGAAGGGACGTGGATAAGTGATAGGGAAGGATGGAGAGGAGGAAGAAGGAAAGAGATGGAAAGATATTCAGTTTTTCTATCCTGTTGGGGTCCATAACCTGACATTTCACTTGTGCTGTGGGGACCATTTTGAATGTGTGTGTGT
>CALSBZ010043590.1:536429-555007 GCA_943591055.1 Gobionotothen gibberifrons | reverse complement strand
TTTTCTTTTTTTTACCCAAAAAATATATTGTATGTTATCGGTGCTATTAATACTGTTATCGGGTTTATCGGTATGACGTCATAATTCCTAATATCGGGCCGATAATTATCGGGCCGATAATTATCGTGCATCCCTAGTATTAGTTGAGTTATCAGTGCAGATAAAGACCAACATGAAATGTGTACTTTGATGGCAGCTCTTAGCATAGCCTCTGCAGACTAAACAGCACGCTTCACTGGACACACCGGAGCATCTGACCCTCACAGCAGGACCAGCTGTCACTCAACCAGCTCTCCTGGCAACCTGCAGCTGACATTATCCACTTGATAGTTTGTATTGGATAGTATTCTAAGATCACCTGCACTAAGCTCCGGTGCAGCTCACCAAACAGATCCTGTGTGTCTCTCCTACAGTTTCATTTCAATCTGGAGCTGAGGAGCTGCAGGAGGCCTTGGACATGGCTCAGATCGGATCAGACTACCCATGATCCCTAGCTGTCTCTGCACCTGTCACTCAATATGGCTGTCTGTGAAGTTGAGCAGACTGCAGACATGGTTTGTGGAGACAATCAGTTTACATGCATTCAATTGACATCATGGGTAATATTGTACCTCACTAAGAAGAAGTGACAACACTGAGAGATGGACTGTTTTGTGTGAAACAGCTGGAGAAACATCACTGCAGAGAAGCAATGGAATAATAAGCACCCACAATCCTCCATTGTCCCCACAGATATGATCTTTCCTTCAGCAGGTATTTGCATGATATTTGTAAAGCAGGATATGACAGATACAGAGAATGTGACAATCATTTATTCAAATCCTAAAAATGTATCCGGTTCAGGAGTTGATAGATGCAATGTTGCAAATGTAACCATGTTCTCATCCATGATGATAACCTACATCCTACAGGCGTGTTAGTGTTACAGGTGACTGGGTTTAGAGACAGAGCTGTGGACTGAGAGGAACCTGAACATCACAGGTAAATAACCCTCACAGCATAATACCTGGTCAACAATACAACTCTCTCATAACGCACTCCAACCAAAAACACTACTGTTAGAACATACTGTAGACCAGGGGGGAAAGCCTTGAGAAAAACATTTTGTTTGTTTTTTTAAATGTAAAAGGTGGATACTTTTTTCTTTCAAAAAACCTGAAAAACATTGTGACGATATGATACAATTCATTCATAGATGAAATGGCATTCATGTATAATGCATCCAATCAGGCTAAAGTGTGCGGTCACTTAGGCGAATATGCAGATGGAAAATATTTGTTCTTAAGTATTTTTCAACGAATGCATGACAGTGTCAATGTTGTAGTCGATTTTTGCACATTTCTGAACACATATCCTCTTTCATGTCTACATGTGTGTGTGATGGATTGGATGGGGGCTCACCGTTGTTGCAGTACTGTAGCAGCAGGTTGGTGCTGTCATACAGGCTCCCACACGAAGAGATCCTCTCCGACATCATTCCCTCTCCTCTGACTCCTGCTTCCTTCCCGGCTCTCCCGCCCCTCTGTCGGCTCCTTTTTCCTCCTTTCACCCCTCTCCGTCTCTTCTTCACGCCGGCAGCCCTTCCTGTCTCCCCCACATTCATAAACAGACAGACACATACACCTGTACCTGCTCCTTCTCCCCTCCACTCTCCCGCTCCTGCCTCTCTGCCAGCGTCAAGCTCCACACTACGTCATGTTCTGCACTTCCGCTTAGCACTTTCAAAATAAGAGTCACAGCGAAGCACAACACACCATTTACAGGACTCTGTTGTTGTGCTCCTCCACCCTTTTTTAAAATCAAATTTGTTGACAACATTTAATATTCATATCCGTAAAGTATCTCTTTTTGAAAAATGTTTTAATATTGAATCCCCCTTTCCCTCCGTAGGTTAACATAACATACAAAAAGATGAAAAAAAAGTGTGTTTCTCAAATGTTGACGCTGAACATGAACATTCCTCACAGCTGAGCTCAATTATTTCCATCGGTTGGATTTTCTGGATTTTTCCTTTGGATTATGTACAACTCAAAGAAAATAACAGTCAAACACTCCACTTTAGCCTATCACATTAATCTCCTAATAATGTGAACTTGACACTATGTCAAAGCCTTTCTGTGTTTTCAGCATAATTCTAGTTAAAAGCCATTTGTATTCCATAATTATACAAATATCATGATCACTTTTGGGTCTTTATTGATTCTGCATTTTGAGCTTTATTAGCTGTGCTGATCCTGTGAGTAAGTAAGATATTTTATTTCCGTAAAGTATTTACCATTTTATTTATTCATTCATTCATGGATGTGTAGCCATACTATCTTTTGTACATCCTATGCTTTTATTTTGAAGAGTGAACCATTACTTTTCCGGTAATAATCAATTTGACTCTCGCTGGCTTGACGAAACTTCCTTGCCTTGTCTGCCCTGCGTACCGCTGTTACTATAGCAACAGGCTCTCCACCAGCTTCGGCTCTTGATTATTGGAGGCGGGAGCGAGGCAGATGAGCATGACTGTAGCTGATATTTTATGAATCAAACCGGAACTGCTGGTGTCGGTTGCCTTTACGTGCAATTGAAGCTAACGTTTCTGAAAAGAGAAAGGTGATACCGGTGTGGATGTGTGTTCCTGAATAATTCATTGGGAAACGGTGTGGAACCATAGACTCTGTATATATAAACACACGTGCTCGTAATTTATGATGTTAAACCCCCTGCGCGGCGGCCATAATTCATGGCATGGATTGGCTTCTCGCTGAAATGCTATTCATTTCCCCCAGGCTCCAAGGATAATACACATTCACGTTCTGTCACAATTTCAAATATGTTTTTGATTTCAGTTGACTAAAGGTCACATGAGGCCACACTGATGTCTATAATATTATGAAACCATGAATCTTTAAAAAAAATCTGAAATCCTTTATCTGACATACAGCTTGGACATTTACAATGTTTACAGCAAATGGAACAATTGTAATTAAGGCAAAATGAATTATTGCTGAAATCACAGGAAGTAGGCTACGTACTATCTTGTCGTGTCTAACTTGACGTTTTACCTTTATATAGGTCCTCACTGCGACCACTAGAGGGCAGCATGCATTCTCAATTATACACGGTAACTAACCTCTGAATGAGAGAGAAACAAACACTGCAGTTCTACCTGAGTCAAGGTAGAAACTAATATGTAAAAGTAACAATGTTGTTCATACACACCTCAAATAATTGTTACTCTCTGTACTGTTGCTTAACTGCTGAATCTGCATAATTGAAATCAGTAAATAAAAACCTTGCTGTCTTATGGGCTAGCAGTGCATTCTGGTGTTCATCCGCTAGATGGCAGTCGTGTTTCCAGATACAATCATGTCATCGGTAAGTTCTGTCTACTAACACTTCCCGTGGGAGCTTTAAAAAATAAAATACATAATCATTGATGCTGAGAACTACTGGATGGACATCTGGGTGGAAATTATGTATTATTATGAAACGGAAAGAGGGGTAACATGATCCAAAGAGACAATAATGTATGTATATAAATGATCATAGAGTGTTAAATGGAATGCAAGGTTTGTTTATGTATTACCTGTGGAGGTTCTGTAAATAGTGGAAATGTAAAGCGGAGAAATAAGACATTAGAGCAGCGTTAGGAGTAGGAATACAACTGGTGAATATGTTTGAAGTGTGCAGAACAGATGTATAAACAGAAGGACGAATAGGAAGTATCCATAATGCGCATGCGCCAGTTACGTAGATGTGTTGTTGTCACGTGACAGTCAACTCAAACTGCCCACTTTTGCCGAGCAGTTACTTGAAGCTGCTAGAAAATGATGAAATATAGAGAAACACTCTCTGCTGGCGTGTGACTGAGATGTATAAAGGCACACGGAAAGCTACCTGATAGCGCTGAATCATTTAAAGCGATGTTCTTGTGGAGCTAAACAGACTTGTAGACCTCTTTGCTTAAAACTACAAACTTATTTTAGCGTTAGCATTAGCATTAGCATCATAGGAGGAGGAGGTGTGCCAGCTCCCCGACCACAGACACCACTGACAGTAAGTCCATTTCCAGTCACTAGTATGCGGATACATATGTGTTTGGGAGGGTTTTATTAAAGTATGTATTAAGTGTTATCAAATGTCGATGTTAGCCAACTTTCAACATTTAGCTCAGAAGTTGTTAAACGACCCTCAATAACTAAATGAATGTATACAGCCTCCAGTTGATAAATGCTAGCTTGATGATTTTACTGCAAAAAAAAACCCCAACCAAATGTCCAATTTACATTTTCCTATAATAACCTATGAGGCAGTTCCAAAACGTATTGTGTCTGCTGCATTTAGGTTTAATAGATATTTAGGGCATACACCAATTTTAAACATGTGTATGTTCAATCTAAAAGTCACACTCTGGGCCTACAGAGGTGCTCACTATTTCTTTATAAAAGTATTGCTCGATTAAATACAACTGTAGATTTAAGTCTTGAAGCCTCTGATTCAGATTTACTGATTTATCCGACTCATGGTTACAAAACACCAGAGGTGGGAGAAGTACTCAGATCTTGTTCAAAATGTTACTCAAGTAAAAGTAGAAAAGTATTGGCTTCTTGATAAACTAAAAAGTAACAAAAGCAAAAGTATTCATTCTGCAGATACACCATTTCAGAATAATATATATTATATATACAGGTTAAAATGACCCCCTCGTGTCCTAAACCGTCTTACTCCCTGCCATTAGTCCTGTCAAGCAGAAATGAGTAACACTCTGACGTTGTCTCTTCCCAGCTGCGTTCAGCATGCGGCCCCGACAGAGGGGGTCCCACCTGGGCCTGATGCTGCTGGCCTCCCAGCTGTTCCAGGTGGGACTGGACAACATCCCCCCCGTCACGCTGGCTGTGCTGGGACTCAACGTGTATCTGTTCCTGTTCCCTGCTGCGCCTCTCATGCAGGTAATGCAATGATGATAGAGAGTTTTAATGGGACACTGTCGGAAATAACACCATCACATGTTGTAGAAAACAGCGTACAATTTATTTGATTAATATGATAAATGTGTTTTTTATTTTGTCTTCATCTTTGCACTCACCTTTGCTATAACAATGTCATTTTCCCCGCTGTGGTATGAATGAAGGATTTCTGATTGAATTTGCTGCTTTTCTTTCTCCCATTAAGTAGAAGCTAATACTATAATGTCTTATGTCTCATACTCTATCAAGGTTATTCAATATGAGCCCCTTTAGACCCCTTTTTAAACACACGCCTTTCAACTTATTTGTTTCTACTCCTGTTTGTGATGACTGTGAAGCTGGCTTTATATTATGCATTTTGTCTGATCAATAAAAAAAATTATATCCAATCTAATTCAACAAAAAATAGAACTCTAGAAGATTTTAAAAAGGCGAAAACTCAATTTAAAATAATAAGCAAACTTATATTGTACTTGGTTGTTAGATAACAAACGTTAAGGAATACAAACGGTTAAGAACTGTGTCTTGCTTCCACACATGTTGTCCTTATCTGTGCATCTTAATAGGCTAGCACCGTGGGAATTGTAGTCTCTTATCTTCCACTCGAGACTACTGAATTCCCCACTGGGGCCCTTCTTCTCATCTCAGGCCCCGGCCACACAAGGACGATAACGGTCGTATCTGCTACAGTTCACTATCAGATAGACGGTTCGGCCACACGAGGCCGACAGGGAAACACAGAAAACGATAACGGGTCCCAAGGTGGGCAGATCTGCAAATGAAACGCTCTGGGGGGGGGCTAACGGCTCCGTGTGTACTCCTATACGATCATTTCCTGATAACGATGACGCAATAGCCCCGCCTCTCCCCACCTCTCCTGCTCAGAGATCAGCTGCTGGGCTGTCAGAAGAGGGGGAGGAAAAGAGAGGCTCCGCTTTGTATTATTATATTATTATATAGAGTTGTTACTCATTTGTTTTAAAGCTCAATAAATAACAAAGAAGACCTTTAACGGACATGTTGACCGGCGAAAACAAGATCGAACTGAAACTCTGCTGCACGGTCCCCTCGTCCCTTGGAAGAGGCGGAGAGGTGGGTGTTTGTCATCTGCTGGTGGACTACCGGAGAGAATTACAGCAGGAGCACACGCTTGCCTCGGGGAGGGAGAAAAAGAGCCAGAGCGTCCACAGCGGAGAATAAACAGAAGGGCAACCATGGCAACCATGCGCGGGAAGTCTTCTTCTCTGCTTTTGTGGCAGGAGTACAGCGCCACTTACAGGCCCGGCATATGTACTGCAGCGTCTCCAGCGCTTTCGAGCGGTCTCGTGTGAACGGACACGTTTCTGGTGCCTGTTGCGTGCGGACGGAAGACTTTTTTGATATCGATTTCGGTCGTTTGCGTTATCGTCCTCGTGTGGCTCCAGCCTCAGCTCCACCCTTGTAAGACACAGAGATGAGACGCAAGACCAGAGTCCTCAGTTATGATATATGCGTCACTCCTAAACAGCATCCTAGTTGAAATGGCACAAGAAGCAGTCCGTAATGCTTTCTTTGTTTTATATATGTATTTGACACACACTTTACTGTGTCATTGAGTAGGATCCTTATCTATGCAAGGGATTTCTATGTTTTACTGAAATGAAAGTAAACATTTGATGACTTTGATCATCCTGAGTCCACAACAGGCCCATCCAGACAGCTGTGGAGCTTTGTGGGGCGGAGTATTGATACGCTTGTAGCAATAACACTTCCCCACGGCATGTTTCCTCACTCCTCTCTCCTCTGGAAGCCTCCTCCCTCCTCGACGACTCTGCATCTCAGCAGCTGGGACGTCTTTCAATATGGCGTGTGCTGCTGGAGAAAGAGGGGTGGAGTCGGGACATTGGGATGATCCTTGGCTCTAACAAAAACTAACTCTGTGTTTCCTCTCTCAGGCGTGTGTGAGTGTGCAGCAGGCCTACTGGCAGGGGGGCTGGCGCCGCCTGCTGCTGTCCCCGCTGCACCACGTGGATGACTGGCACCTCTACTTCAACATGGCCTCCTTCCTCTGGAAAGGGACCAACTTGGAGCGGCGGCTGGGGGGCCCCTGGTTCCTCTACCTGCTGTGCGTCTTCTCTCTGCTCACCGGGGGGGTGTACCTGCTGCTGGGGGCCGCGCTGACAGAGCTGACCCAGGACCAGTCCTACAGCATGGCCTGCGCCGTGGGCTTCTCAGGTACAGCGAGTCTAACAAACTCACACACAAAGCTGGGAGATCTGTATTAAAGATTGGACTTTAGATGTAGCACAAAATGAAAATGAGAAATGACATTGTCTTACGGGAAGCTTTATAATACAGAGAAGTATGTATTTATTCATAAATGAAAATGCTTTCATTTCTGTATTAATATTTGTATGTTTAGATTTTCGTCTGTGAAGTTGTAGCAAAGCAATATTATATTGTAGGCCTGTACGATTTGGAAAAAAACTCATTTGTGATTGATTTTGCTTTTTGCGATTTCAATATTGCACTAGCCCAGTGGTTCTCAAACCTTTTCTGTCATTCCCCACTTTGAACAGGTGGGGCTAGAAAAGGCTCATTTATAAAAAAATTAAATCATTTATGCCTCATCGCTCCAATAAAATGGTAGGCCAAGCTTAACATTGTCAAATGTATCGTTCTATAACAGGGGTCTCCAACCTTTTTTAGGATGAGAGCTACTTTCAAAAAATAAAACAAGTCGTGAGCTACTTTTACTCCAATTGTTTTGTTTTTTTGCAGTGTATATATATTTTTCTTACCTTTAACCTTTGTGTGCTGTTTGGGTCTGTGGGACCCTTTTCAGCGGCGCTGTGAAAGTCCACCGCCGTTGCGAGTCCCCGGCTGTAACAGTCCACTACCGCCCGCGAGGACCCAGGTTCGATTCCGGCCTGAGGTCCAAAACATTTATTTAAAACAAAAATAAATAAATAATAATCTCCCGTTCATCGCGTCCATTCGCGACCCACCTATCACATCTCTGCACCCCACACTTTGAGAAACGCTGCACTAGTCCCAATTGCGTTATCGAAAAAATATCAATCATCTGTGCAGCCCTATTACGTTTCAGTAACCCATGTATCATGTCTTCTCACACTACACAGCCTACCCCTTTAGACTCACAATGGCAACACCTTCTAACCCCGTGTGTGTGTGTGTGTGTGTGTGTGTGTGTGTGTGTGTGTGTGTGTGTATACAGGTGTCCTGTTTGCTCTGAAGGTGCTCAGTAACCACTACCACCCTGGAGCTGTGACCCATGTGATGGGCTTCCCGGTGTCTAACCGCTACGTGAGCTGGGTGGAGCTGGTGCTGATCCACATGATGTCACCTGGGTGAGTTACCTGTCAAACGTCTGCAGAAAATAATCAGGATTCACTCCGCAGATCTGCTGTAGAGATGACAGAACTCGCTGGATGCATGTTGTAGAGCAATGACCCTGCTGGGTTTAGTGCTTCAGAAACACATATAAATCAGAAATCCTGTATATGTCCCGCAACGGGGAAATGTACATTATTAAACAACAGATACTGTAGACTTAAAGTCAAGGTAAAGTGAGAAAAATAAAATAATACAATTGCTAAGCAAGCACATGTTTTTAATAACACAATAAGCAGATATGTACACCATGGTTAGGGTTGGGAACCGAAACTCGGTTCCAGATGAGAACCGATAAGAAAATGCCGGGTACCCATACAAAATACAACATTTCGGTTCTGCTTAACGGTTCCTAAACGCAGTAGACCCTGTATTCCACCGGGTCCGTCTGCGCCGCGGCACCGTGGTGACCCGGTGGAATACAGGGCGGACTGGCCATCTGTGTGTTCTGGAGAATCACAGAACGGCCGGTCGTCAGCGGGCCGCTGGCGGCCGGCTCGGTACGCTGACGGCCGGCACCGCCCTTCATTTGTTTAAACGGCATCATGTAAGTTGCGCTGACAGGCGACAGAGGTCCACAGTTGCCCCGCAGCGAGGCCCCCCCCGCCCTCCTGTAGACGGTTCACGAGCTCAGTCACTTCATAACACCAAAGATAGATCGCGGTAAACGCTCTGAAGTGAGGCTCCACTACACTAAAAAAGAAAAAGACAAAGCACAGTGTAATGCCTGTTAATAGCTTGCCACAGGCATAGCTCTGCAGTTAAAATAAAGCACAGCTATTGTGCAATACATTTGTATTGCATGTATGTTTTTTAAAAGAATAAAGATATTTTGGTTATCTAAACGTTTGACCTCTTCCTTTTACAATTTTGGAATCGAAACGGGGAATCGATAAGAACCGGATTTGGAATCGATACATTTCAAACGATACCCATCCCTAACCATGGTAGAAGAAAAGTGACCATATTGAATAAAGAGCTAGCTGGTACTGTATGCCAAATTGTAAGGAAACTGAGAAAAATAAACGTGGAATTGCAGGAGGATATATTGCACAAAGTTGTATATTTACAGACAGTGTTATTGCACATCAGGGGTATTCCAGTCTGTGTGTGTTTTATCCCTTACTCACCAAACGACACTCATGTTTTGAAGTTCAAAGATAGAAGGTTGTCCCTATTTTCTCACAACTTGGGGCAAATGTCGGACTTAAAAAAAAAAAGGTGAAACAAAGTCATTGCAAACTATATGTCATGAAGTTTGATTTTTAAATACATTTAATGCCCAGAGTGTATTTGTTCTTATTTTGATTTGTATTTAGTCATTAAAAAGAGTTAAGAAAAGTCAATAATATTCATGAGTAAATACAAGTTGCTAAAGTATTTAAGGTAAAAAACTGTATCACACAGTTGTTCTTTAGATAAGTTTCCCTTTTGTTACTACATGCTGTCACGAATGAAGGTGTCCACCAGGTGGCAGTGTTTGAGCAGTCAGGAGTTACTGTGTTTCTCCTCAGGACCTCTCTGATTGGTCACCTGGCTGGGATCCTGGTGGGTCTGCTCTACACGTTAGGACCCCTGAAGGCCGTCATGAAGAAATGTGCAGGTCGGAATTCATCAGATTCTGTGTTGCCTTGTAACGTGTTCAAAACCCACTCTATGGTTCAAAGATATATGAATAAATAAAGATAAAGGTTTCATTTTCCTTCATTCTTTAAATAGATGTAGTTGTGATTCAGGTCATATACTAGCCTCATGGAAGCTCTCAGTTTCAGTATCTATTAGGGATGGGAACGATTCATCGAATATTTGAAATTATTCAGGCATTCGAATTGGAGAATATGAGTTATGAAAATTTGTATTGTAATCTTTATTTTATTTTTTGGGAGGGGTGCCTAAGTTCAATACATATTATCAAATGGAGTAATTCAGTGTATACGACAGTGCCATAGCTAAGTGTGTTAGGTCTAAAGGTGTGTTTTGCTCCGCTCACCGGCCCCTCACAGCGGGCAGAGCTGCAGGTGCTGCCCCTCCCCACACGCAGATTACGCACTCAAACCTCATTTTATGCCCCATTTCCAGCTGAGAGGGTCTTCTCTACAGCTGGCCTGATTGTGAATCACCTCTGCACCGCCTCTCCCCTGAGCAGACATGCTCAAATTCTTAAACAAGAATGAGTATTGAATAGCTGCATTCTGTGCATAGGCCCTGTTATAGGTTGTTGATCTCTGTTGTCACGGGTTACGTTACCCTAACCCGTTATGTTGTTCGTGTATGATCCCTCTTTCATTTAAAAACGTTTTAAGCATGAAAGCTGTAGGCCTATAGCTGTCAACTATTCAAACTGTGATCACCAGTTCAATACATTTCACAAATTCGACTTGGTTTCTATACTTATTTGAACATGTATTTATTTATTTTTCTAAATTACATTTTTTATTTATTTTTGGGTCAACATTTGTCCCACATATGTACATTTCGGTTAATCGGTTAACCGTTTGTTTGGGGGTCGAATATTCGAATATACAAATGTATATTCGAATATTCGATATAGCTTTCAAATTCCCATCCCCAGTATCTATAAATACTAGGTGACATTTCATGTGTTAATAATAGAACAATACTGGAGAAACATTCAAACACTATGTTTGTCCTAAAATGGTCTCTTTATCTATATTTCACCAGGGTTTGTTACATCGAGCGGATATAACTCCCGACCCAGTGCATACTACAACTCATCAGGCTCTACAGGTACCAAAGCATTCTGGGAAAGTCATTGCATGTACATAAGTTTAGCTAGAATTTCAAGTTGTTTAACTGCAACACAGGAATTTGATTGTATCTGTGTGTCCAATGCAGGGTGAGCGCATGCCGTTGCATGTCACCCTTTTTCTTTTTGCATCACCAGTGTTGTCCAGACGCTGCAAGCGTTTCGAGTTGAAAATATTTAACATTTTCAGAAAAGCACCACTGATGTCACTGCAGAAATTGTATGAAAAACGTGTTTTTCGACGTGTTTGTCAGACAGAAACAATAACAAAGATAAAAAAGGCTTTTATTCTGAGCAGATGGGCCGCTGTGAAGCTCATTCAGACAAAGTGTGAGAGCAAGCAACTCCTGTCGGTGCTCATTGTGAAAGAAAAGTAGTAGTAGTAGTTCCACACACAGAACATAGAAATCAGAAGGTATTGAAAGACTGACATTTGGTATTTGTTGGTCTTTTCACACAAGCCTTAACCTTTTTCAATTGTGTTTCATTGCTTACTCCATATTGCATGTGTGTGTTTGCAGGCTACAGGAGCACTGGTGGAGGATACTCAGGGTACCGTCAGAACAATCCTCCAGACTACACCCCCCCCCACACAGCTTCTTATAGCAGCGGACTGACAGAGGAGGAGCAGCTAGAGGCGGCCATCAGAAACAGTCTGAACGACAGGGGTAAGGGAGGAGAGTGTGTGTGAGGGGGGGGGGGGGGGGGGGGTTCTAATGACACCTTATCTTCCATTAATGAAAAGATTTTCATAAGGTTTCAATTTATTTTTTTAGCTAATTTCTTTTAAATCTCTTAAAAACTCACTTTTTTAGAATTGCTTTTATGTTATTTTCAGTGATGCAAATTAGTCGCTTTTCGGCGCCTCCCGCTTTTTTAACGCTGATTTGGGTGACTTGTGTAATTCGTGGAGAACCGACGAGTTTTCGTTGTTGGGGGGGGGGTCCGTCCGTCCGTCCGTCCGTCTTAAAAAAAGATGAAGAAATCTAGATCGCAAAATAATTAAACAGGCGAGTGCCTGTTTTTCCTGGCCAAGGACAGGTTCATTGAACACAACACGAGCGTAACGTGTCTTCACGTGGTTATGTCTTGTCTGAATTCTGAAAGGAGTGACGGAGAGCACCGGAACGCCGCTCCAGCTCTTCAAATATTGCAGTACCCATAAGGAGCCGTACACATGCCGCAGTGTTTGCGTGGCTGTGTCTTTAGTCGTAAGCACAGTGGCGATCTGTTGTTATTAGCATCTGGTTAGCTAGCTATGCTAACGAATTTAAAGAGCTTTTCTACAACCAAGTGGAAGAGAGCTCTCTCCTGAGAGGCTCAAATAACCTCAGCTCAGTGAGGTTAAGGCACATCTTGATATGATCATTATAGTTATTAATGAGACATTAGAGACTAAATAAAAAACAGGTATAAAATACTATATGATAGTAACAAAAAAGTTGTTAAAAATAACAAGAATAGAGTTTAAAAGGGGAGTGATTTGTAAAATATCCCAAAAGAAAAATTTGCTTAAAAATCTTTTTCATATGGGTGTTGAAAGATGTATCCATAGATCTCCTCATGTTGCTCTCAAAGTGCACCAGATTGATGCTTTTAACTTCAATATTTTAAAAAAAATCTTCCCGAGGGAGCATGCCCCCGGACCCCCCTAGAGGAGGTTAGGTCCCCCCCACTTAAATCATGTTCACATGGATAGGATACTAAATACATGTGCACACATCTTGTGTCCATATCTTTCTGTTTTGGTGGTCATGCCACACCGTGCACGTGCATGCATGCGCGAGTCATGGAGAGATATCTGGATTAAGAGGTTGCTTTTTCTTTGCACAGATGAATGGGCAGTGATTTTAGTATTTTTAAGCAGAGGTCAATTATTTGTACGGCCCTCGGAGGATGTTGTAAACATTTAAAGGAAAAAGGTTCCCCACCCCTGCTGTAAATAATAATAAAAACCCTTGATTTCTAACTTAACATCTCGGTCTCCTATTGATCTGAGTATATTATAAAGAATAGCCAGTTAATTGAAGCATTATAGCACAGGCCTTTGTCAGATGGTATATTACGCTGTTTTTTTTCTGCTTCGAATAGTTCTCTCTTTTTTCACCATACCTGTGTTTGCATCCCTGTATTTTACTTGTGTTTTATTACATTCTATTTGTTTTACTCTTCATTTTATGAAATATGTTTTAGTTCACGTTATCCTCAAGTTTTACATGTGTTCTGTGTTTATGTGGAAGCACTGTGCTATATAAATAACGTGTATTTTTTAAAACAAGGCAATTCCAAGTGCTTAACAGAAGAATATAATACATATACAATTACATTTAAATACATGTCATTAAAAAGATCTTATAATTGTTTTTAAACGTGAAGCCTTTGGGCAAAGTTAAAATAAAATAAGACTTGTCAAATACAAAAATAAAAGTTACAGTTCAGTGTGAGATACAAAAAAGTGAATAAACCGGCAGAAAAAAAGCATTCAGTTTGGATTTGAAAGTTGTGAGGGTTACAGTGGACCTGGAGCTTCCTGGGACTTTGTTCCTGATGGATGGAGCATAATAACTGAACCCTGCTTCTCCATTTATTTTTCTGGGGACAAAAAGCAGACCTGAGGGTTCATAAAAGCCATTCTGAGTCAGCTAAAAGCTAAAGTGTCTAAATCTAACGATGTATTGTTTTGTAGGACAAAGCAGCCAGAGAGGAGCTCCTCCTCCCTACGGTCTCCACCTCTCTGATGAGGCCAGAGCGGAGGAGATCAGGTTGAGGAGACTGAGGAGGTTTGACAGCGACAGTCAGCAGTGAAGAGGAAGAAGGAAGTGAAGGTGACAAGAGAAGAGGAGGAGCTCCCCCTGAAGCTCCAGACTTCACAGGATGAAGGTCCATGCACACGGACTGACCCCTTCATCAGCTCGGTGACAGAGTGCTGCTCTGACCCGAGCTACGCTAAGCTACTTTCATGTGAATATGCTTATGAGCAGGTAAGGGTGAGATTGTCTGGTGATGAAGACTCCAATGGGGAATTAGGACATATCAAATGCCTTAAAGCTTTTTTGATGTTGTATTTTTTACATTATTTTGTATGTATGAAACATATACACATAAAAGCAACTACAGTATGATGAGATGCGGCAATTCATTTAATCCAAAGGAAATTGACTCCGCAATCCATTTTTTATAAACCCTAAATGCTGAAAGTTGTTTAAAACCCAATTTTAGACCTGCATAATATTCAGTTCATTTGCGAAAAAATACATACTTTTCTTCCAAACATATGTATCTCAATCTTGACTTATCTAGTGTATCTATATTTTTTACCAGATCTTGTGTAAAATAATCTATGTTTTTCTGTTCTCACAAATGGAATATAGAATGAAAAACATGTTCTAATATGGTCTCCAATTATATTTTCTTTCATGAGATATAAAGTCGGTAAAGCTGATTGACACAAGCCATACCCAAATGTTAACAAAAGATTGCTTCACCATTCAAACCAGCTTTTATTTGATTTGCAAAACACAACACCACATGATGCCAAATACTCATGCATAATAATGACACGTTTAATGCTGCCTTGATGGGACCCATCTGGTTTCAAGAAGGCCCAGTTGGCTTCAGCAAAGACATGACTCGCTTTTAAGCTGTTATTACATATATTACTTACGCCTTAATACATCATTTTTAGGAATAGCATTAAGTGAATTAAGCGCAAAACTTTCTAAAACATCCCCACACAAGAGTGACAGTGGCTGTAAGCAAAGTTTAAAAATCAACGTGAAAGAAGTACATTGCTGGCTCCAATTCGCCTAAAGCCCTGAGGCATGATGGGAAGTAGGACATCTTAAATTAGAGCAAAGAAACCCAACGAGCCGTTATCGGTCTAAAACCATGCTGCAGTATATGCAATGAAACAGTGCATACTCATGTGATCAGAAGAACGAGTGGGGGGTGTCAAATAACCAGAATCAAAAGTCATTTTTATTAATATACACTGAAAAATCTGAAACATTGATTTTATTAAATGTATTATGTCAGCAGATTTCACATAACTGTATTAGGTTAGTTGAAAGCAATCATAATAAGTTTAAATAAAAAACATTAGGTTCAACTTAATATTATTGCTTTCACCTAACCTAATCCAGTTATGTGAAACCTGTTCACATAATACATTTCATTAAAGTCAACGGTTCAGTTTTTTCAGTATCATATCAGAGGTTTTTTAGTTTGAACTTGAGTCAGATTTGACAGTTTGTTTTGCATGCTGCCGAGGGGAGCGTGGGAGCCGAGTGGAGAGGCCCTGGCAGAACATGAAGGGTGGGGGCTGCAGAATATGAAGGGTGGGGGCTGCAGAGTGACGGAGAGATGACAGGATGACAAACAGAGCGCCGCTCACAGCAGGTGCCGTCTGCCTGTAGCATGAGTGCATTCCAAAGCTGCTCCTCGACGTGTCGCTGGCTTTATGACTCTTACCAGTTTGTCATCGTACATCGTACATCTCACGTGTCTGTGAACACATTCAGAACATCGCTCAACCTGCTGTCACACTGCCACCGAGCAGCAGAGATTAAACTGTGAGGTACACTCCAATTTTAAGTTGATTTGAGCATTTAGTGTGGCTTCATCAAAGGATTCAGGTTTGAGCCCTTTTGAAGGGTCCTTCAGCAAGTTTCTGATTCCCCACTGCCAACTGTACCTGAATCAGTTTACCCATGTAAGTCAATCAAAACCTCATATCTGTTAAGTACGAGTTCTACTCAAGGTGTCGTGGTTGCAAGCACAAAACAAACAATATGACATGAGAAGCTGTTTGTGTTATTTCTTTAGCACTAGTAACCAAGAATGTAATAAGCCAATCGCAGAGGCAACAATTCATTAATGTCTTAACATACTTTTGTGGCAACAGGAACATCAGATGTTTTCTTCAGCATAGCCTTACTAAATTAGGCAAACTGTTAACCTGCTTTTCTGTAAAAAGTGCTGTTGGGCCTCAATAAAACTTGTTTATACATGTGATTTTATTGTTTTCTCCTTTTTTAATAAACCAAGACGGGGATTTCCTGTGCGTAAATACAGGAGCACATGTTGTTTCTTTATCAGGGAAACAATGTCAGCCATGTTACATTTAGAGAGTTAGTTTGTTGCAAGGCTGTAAGAACAGAAGGTTTCTTCTTATGTTCAGATAGTAAAGCCTTATAAGGTATTGGGCAATATAAAACAGTTTGATTAATTAAAATAAGTGGGAAAAAGATTGATCAATATTTTTTTTTTTATATATATTTAGAAAAAACTATACATCCATCCTTCCTCATCCACTTATGCGGAGTCAGTAGGCGGAGTAAGCAGTTCCAGCAGAGGGCCCCAAACCTCGCTGTCCCTGGCCACATCACCCAGCTCTGACTGGGGGATTACAAGGCACTCCCAGGCCAGCGTGGATATAATCCCTCCACCTGGTCCTGGGTCTTCTTCCAGCTGGACGGAGCGGCCAGATTGCATCCTTACCAGATACCCGAACCACCTCAACTGGCTCCTTTCTATGTAAAATAGCAGTGGAAAAAGGAATTTTGGTAGCTTGTATCTGCAATCTTGTCTTTCAGTCATGTAGAAAAAAGAAAAAAAAATAGTGTGGAAGAAATAATTTCCACTGATAAAGATCATAACATTTATTTAATAGAGATCTGCACTGAAAAAGTTCCAATGTTCGGTTAAAAATGTCATCTTTCCAACATGGTGACCTTGAAGCTGGTAAACAAACACCATGACAGGGAATCTATTTCACACAGTGACATGTAGGTGGGCTGAAAACTTGCTTGTGCCTGACCTGACCCCTTGGCTCCCACTGAGCATATCAGAGGCGAGCCACCCCACTGCCATTTGCTGCATACCCACTCTGAACCCTAACCCCTAGTTTCCACCGGGTCCGTCTGCGTTGCGTTACGGCCGTGTTACGGCTGCACCGCGGCGTTCACAAAGATCACGGTCACTCTAGTCAATGGGTGCTATTCCACCAGACGCGTTACGGCTCAGAAGCGTCTCGGCGCTGGGCTCCGCTCAAAATAGGATTCAAGTCTATTTTTCGACGCGAGGCGTTGCAGAGGCACCAAGCAGGAAGTGGACCGGTCAGAGCATCCGGCCCATCCCCAAAATAAACTAATTTTGCAGACCCTATCCCTCCGTAGTCTTTCAAGTAGGAGGAGAAATGCCAGCGTTCTCCTCCGGTTTACAGGCACTGTTTAAATTATGTATATAGAATAATTATGATGATGAATGCATTTTTTTTTACCACTAAAATACAGCAACACATCTTTGATTCATGTCGTTTATAACTGGAATATTACAATTATTATTAACTTTGTCTGTACAAAGTAGCCTGTCCAGGAAATATGCCCAAATCAACAAAAACTGCGAGCCGGCAGGCAAGACGCTCCACTTCTGAAATGCTTCTGAAATGCGCACGGTAGGGTATGACGCCGGAGGAGGCCGGACCAAAACCGCGGCGCAGCTGTGACGAGACGCA
This sequence comes from Gobionotothen gibberifrons, assembly GCA_943591055.1. Taxonomy (NCBI): domain Eukaryota; kingdom Metazoa; phylum Chordata; class Actinopteri; order Perciformes; family Nototheniidae; genus Gobionotothen; species Gobionotothen gibberifrons. The sequence continues at coordinate 537,375 of CALSBZ010043590.1, read as the reverse complement.
GACGGACCCGGTGGAATCGAGGGGTAAGAAAAAAAATTACCTCCGCTCAATCTAATGTGAAGGTCAATTAGTCTCTGCATCTGCCTGAGCCAGCGGAGATCACAATAGACTCCCACTGGAGCGATAAATGTACCACTGTACAAATGAAACAAGCGTTTGATCACATTTTCTTTCTCCCCGCAGAGCAGTGATTAACTTCATCATACTTAAATCCTGCTCAGCAATTCATAAAATCTCGTGGAGAATGGTATTAACTTGTGCAGAGGTATAAGCCCAAGGCACATTTTTAGAACAGTTGTATCGCTCGTGTGCCAGAGTTTCAAGCTGCCATTGATACCTAAAGAAACCTTCCACACTATTTATAGGATAATCTCATGAAATCCCCCATCACACACACCCTCATTTATAATTATCCTGCTGACTTTGTTCTCTACTCTCCCTGTTCTTCCCTGCCTTGTAGTGGATCCTAATGGAACTTCCTTCTACGCTAAAGGCCCATGCCAGTGTCTTCACTCATTATTGTTGATTAGAGCTCTGTTCAACAGGACAGAGCGGGAGTTGTCGGTCAAACACACACACACATACATGTTTAGAGGATATATCCTATATATATATATATATATATATATATATATATATAGAGGATATATCCTATATATATATATACTTTTATTTTCTATTTTTACAAATGACCTACCATGAGTCTTAGAAAAAGCTAAAATTGTAATGTATGCAGATGACTCAACAATAATATTATGCAGCATCAACTACAAGAGAGTTGACAAATGTTATGAATAAAGATCTACTACTGATATCAGAGTGGGTCATAAATAATAAGTTGGTACTTAATGCGGGAAAAACAAAATCGTTATTAATAGGATCAAATCATCAGTTAAAAGGTGAACCAAAATTGCAACTACATTTAAACCATATTGAAATTGAACAG
>CALSBZ010043590.1:475210-503421 GCA_943591055.1 Gobionotothen gibberifrons | reverse complement strand
GTGTACCGAAGTGTACCGAAGTGTACCGAAGTGTACCGAAGTGTACCGAACGAATATAACGTTAAACGTAAAAAATTGAGAACGTGAACAACTTTTTGGAAGTAATCTCAGGTGCTGCGTCGCAGCATTCAGAGCAATCAGTGTTATCTCAGTGGGTCTCAAACGTTTTGGTCACCATTAATGTAAACAATTATTTCCGAGGCACACGTTTATATGATCATTATAGTTATAAAAAAATAAGAGAATAAATGAAAAACAGGTATGAAATACTATATGACAGTAAAACAAGAATAAAGTTTAAAAGGGTGATTTGTAAAATATCCATAAAGAAAAAGTTAATCTGTTTACATTTCTGTTTCATATGGGTGTTGAGATGTATCCATAGATCTCTTCATGTTGCTCTCAAAGTGCACCAGATTGATGCTTTTAACTTCAATATTTAAAAATAAATCTTCCCGGGGGAGCATGCCCCCGGACCCCCCTATGCGAGGTCCACACACCACCTATAAAAATAGCACTTTACCCCTGCTTACACCTATATGCCGTGAGCTGATTATGGAGCCTTCATTGTAACAGTCGCGGGTACACTGTGTATGTGCGTGGGGAGTGTTGCAGTAGAACATTCCACTGTAGCGCCCGGGACATTAATGGGAAACCCTAAATGTTTGAGCACCCTCTATGAAACGCTACCCCACAGCACACCTAAAAGAAATCTCTGGCGCCGCCACTGAGCCTGACTTGTGTTGGGGGGGGCCCGACTTTTTTTTTTCTCCTGACAGAAAAAGTTTGAGAACCACTGCCCTAGCGAGAGGGTATTCTCCACAGCAGGAGACATTGAGTGCCAGCAGATCTGCCCTTTCGGCAAGCAATGTGGACAAGTTAATTTTTCTTTTAAAAAACATGAAAATACAATGATAAGCAAGCAAGTCCTAATGTCAAGCTGGCTGCTTAGTTGAGTACTAGTACTATACAGTTCAAATACAGATTATTTCAGTTCATCTAAATGCTTCACCTTAATGTTTATTTTATTATATTTTGTATTTATTTGATTATTCACAGTTTAATAATAATAAAAAAGAAATATATATTTTATGTTTTGTGATAATTTTTTCTGCTGTACCGAAAACGTACCGAACCGTGACCTAAAAACCGAGGTACGTACCGAACCGAAATGTTTGTGAACCGTTACACCCCTACCAAACATGTGCAGTGTTAACTAAAAATAGTGTTATATTATTTTAACAATGTGATCGCATGACTCCTTACGGTATAATTGCAGATCAGCTGTAGGCTAGCTAAGGTGCACCAACCTAGTAATTTCAAATATACTGACAAAACACTTACTGTTATGAAACCGACAGTGACAGATTATGAACTTTATCATCAGCAAGTGTCCCAGCTATGTGCGTCACCTTTTAATGTCCCCTGGTTACCGTTGTTTTGAGCTTCTTGCAGTGTTTATTATTTGCAGTGTTTTGTGTTGGCAGCGGTTTGTTCTCTCACTACAACTTTGCAGCGCTGTTAGAAGACGCTGCATATTTTTCGTCACGTTGGTGAATGTTTTTAAACGCTGTCCATGTGTTAAGATGGTGAAGATGTTTCTTCTTTGGCATATGTTTTGGCCCATTTGTGCTTTTTTATATGAAACATTTCTGGAGCTGCAGTGCGTTTCTCCTAAGTGTTTGGGCCCTGTCAGCCACTGTAGATGTTTCTGTGTGTGTCCTTCTACAATGTTGGCTTTTTTAATAATTGTGATCAAGGTGTTATGGCATCTGTGGCGGTGCCTCCGACGTACACTTTTTGAAATGATATCAGACTACATCTGCATATTATTTATCATCCTACATGGCTGTAATTGTTTTTAGGACAAAGGTTGAGAGGGAGCTGTAATTACATGCTACTGACTGTTGGAATAAACAATAACTATGTCAAATGATTTCCAGGGGGGGAAACTAGGCTGCAATTCAGTTTTTTTATCGTGGAAACAAATGACATTGCCCACTTGAGCAAGTTGTTATATTCATATGGTTTGAGCTGTAATTTAGATGTTGCTACATTGTCATAAAGGTCAGTGGTTAGGATGATGAAATACTGCACTGTGGTGCAGAACTGGAAGTATAAGAGCTTCATTCTGCTGTTCATGACAAATCTGATATACAGTAAGACCTAAGGGGAGACATCCCTTGTTATTGACTAATAGATCTTACCATGTAATTCCCTCAGTGACATTAAGGCAATTATTTTCAAACCAAATACCTGAACAATAGATAAAGCCAGGTCTTTGTGATTTAAATCAGTCATCCCATAAGTCAAAATAAATAAAACTGGTCAGGTTGGTGTAGTGGAGATCTATGAAGATAAAAATAAACATACTTTTAAACGGCATTCATGTACTGTACAATTCTAAACCGTTTGTAAGACACTAATAGCTGATGGGGAAATAAAAATATGTAGCACATAAAAAAAAAAAGGTAATACAAAAAAAGTAAATATTTATTTATTTGAGTTCTTTGACTTGTCTAAAAGAGGACATTTGGAAGCTAAATAACTCCAACATGTTTCCCCTGAGAGTGTCCCCCTAAGGACGGTGTGTCTCACCCTCACCTGGTGTCCTGATGTTCTCTCTGGACTGCAGAGCAGCTGAAGGCTCCGCTGGAGGAATACGTCAACAAGCGCTACCCCGGCCTGGTGAAGATTGTCAGGAACCAGAAGAGGGAGGGGCTGATCCGGGCCCGGCTGGAGGGCTGGAAGGTGGCCACCGGAGAGGTGACCGGGTTCTTCGACGCACATGTGGAGTTCACCCCGTCCTGGTGAGTAATCTGGTATCCCCAGCAAACCCAATAGTGTACAACCTATTGAATTACAAATCAGGATAACAGCAATAACAATCATACACTAAACGTATAAAACAGACAACAGGTTTAACAGAATCATGAAGGAGACGACAAGGTTTAGCAGGAGCAGCATGAAGCCAACACACAAAAAGCTATTTCACACCTGAGAGGTTTTAAGATAAGCAGAGAAGGGAGGGCATCAGGTTTAAAAGAGACCGTAGGACTTATATCCCATCAAATAAAAAACATAAAGCTAGCGATAAAAAAGGAAATTGCCCAGAAGCCTTATCCTAAAAGTACATTATAAGGAATCATTTAAACTAATTAAACAGACGTGAAGGCTAGATAAAAAATGTGCAACCTCGCGCTGATAGTTGTTTCTAGGCCTCCTTGTTTTACAGCTCAGTGTTTACTTTCAAGTATATACACAACGCAGTTCACTGGGCATAAACCGACACATGCCCTCCGGAGCTGCACTGAGACGTATCAAATGGAATTACTAATAAAGTAAACTTGAGGGAGCTTCTAACTGAAGTGGGTGAGAGAGGGGAGATCTGAGGAGAGGCTCAGCGCTGTCTGTCTTTTAGTGTGTGTGTGTGTGTATGATGTGTGTATGATGTGTGTATGATGATGTGTGTATGATGTGTGTATGATGTGTGTACTCCGTCCTCAGGGCCGAGCCGGTTCTGGCCAGAATCAAAGAGGACCACACGAGGATTATCCTGCCGTCCATCGACAACATCAAGCACGACACGTTCGAGTTGGAGCGCTATGAGAACTCGGGCCATGGCTACAACTGGGAGCTGTGGTGCATGTACATCAACCCCCCCAAACAGTGGTGGGACGAGGGGGACACATCGGCTCCCATCAGGTAGGCAGAACACATTCATGTAAACACAAAGTGGATAAAGCCTTCACAAACAACAACAAACCGGAGAGAAATCTTTTTATTTACTCTTTTTATGTTTTTCTTTTTTTTCTTAAATTCTTTCATTTGAGTTAGACAGAGTTTATATTAGTTTGTGCAGTTCTGTCTATGCAGTGATCCATGTGTTTTCCCCAGAATTATAACCAAAAGCTCATTCATTATGATTATCATTAAAAAATCCATAGTGTTTGGAAGAATCTGATGATTTGATGCAGTTCATGTGTCCGGACATTATCATCCTATATCATTCCCTTGGGATAAGTGAAGAAAATAAAAGGGGAAATTGTCCTTTAAGCTGCAAATAGTATTTTTATAATCTCATATTTTACCCAGGTATTTGTTCAGTGTTGGATTCAGAATAACTTTAACTGTTAATAGATCTTTGTTTGTTGTCAGCCTCAAATGTTCTTTTATGTTTTTTCTTTTTCCTATCTATGGAAGTATTTGTATAATCTTTGAATAGGTATAAAGGCTTTTGTTTGTGGAAATCATGACAATGTTCTTATCACACAATGTTTTAGCTTTTTAAAAGTGTATTTTCTTTTAAAAAGGTGTCCTTGATGATCATGAACTTTATTGATTTTCTTGCCTTCTAACTTGGTTAGGTCTAAACAAATATATAAAATGATAAACAAAAGTAACTCCCATTCACACATTTAAGCATGCGTGCAAACTGTTAAAACATCATGCAAAACTACATTCAAAAAGAAAAAATGCAGACAAAGGTTCAGAATTACATTCACAAAACCACATCTCATAAATGAGGTGTTAATGTTCACTTGTTTTCCTCATGGCAGGACTCCTGCCATGATTGGCTGCTCCTTCGTGGCCAATCGCAACTACTTTGGCGAGCTGGGCCTACTCGACTCCGGCATGGACGTCTACGGAGGAGAGAACATCGAGCTGGGCATCAGGGTGAGTGTGTTGCCCAGTTTCCTCTTGTTCCAGCTCTCTGTACACTCTTAAAACTACTGGGTTAAAAAATAACCCAATCATAACCCAGCTGCTGAGTCACTATAGGACAGAACACACGCTGGGTTGTTTTAACCCATGTGCTGGGCTGGATCATTTTAACCCATGTGCTGGGTTGTTTTAACCCATGTGCTGGGCTGGATAATTTTAACCCATGTGCTGGGTTGTTTATTTGACCCAAGCTAGTGATTGAAATTAACTATATTGTTGGGCTAAATAGAATATAATAATAATAATGTATAATAGTGTAATGAATTATCTCCAAACACACCGTGTATATATATATATATATATATATATATATATATAGATATATATATATATAAAAAATGCATTTATTCAGCTTTGGCAAATCACCAACATTCAGGCCACGATAAAAGAACAATGCAAACAATACAAATTCAACCCCCCCCCCAAAAAAAGAAAGAGCCTTAAAACAAATAATGTATTACAAAGTGCAGATCTCACAGAAATAATACCTTTATTCCAAGGTTAAATGGACAAAACAGAACACTACCCCATGAACACAGTCACAGACAAACAACGAACCAACACTGAACACAGGAAGAGACAAGACTAAATACAGGGAGGGGTAATCACAAGACGAGAAACAGCTGGGCAGGGGAGGAGAAACCCAAGGGCCACAGGTGAACACAATCAGACAACTAGACACACCAGGGAAACTAACGACAGGAGGAAAAACACAGGGAGAGGGACCAGACAATATACATGGAGGAAAACATGACAGGGAGAACCGAACAGCAAAATAAACCCAAACATACAAAACTACAAACGTGACATAAGATAATCGTGACAGTTGTGACGTAAAAGCCATGTGATTTATACTGCCTTATTGTAGGCCCTACATCTAATAATTTTGCACACAAACCCAAAGCTATATAGTTCAGACCTATTTATAGCTACTAGTAGAACAAACGTCTTTGTAAAATAATAATTTATCGCATCACAACGTAAATTCAACGCTCTTTCACTCATTGACAGAAATGTAAAACATTTGTAGCCGACGTTAACTGCTAATGTTATACTTTGCACAGTCTGTTAAATGCCATATTATTATTAATACAGATCCCTATTGTGCTGTTATCACAACTTAAAAAAATATAGGTTACAGAATTGTATAATTATATAAATATAGGTAAAATATAGGTTACATACCGTTTTGATGTGAGAAATGACAAAAAGATGGTTCCAGAATGATTCAGAAGTGGGAAAATGTATAAAGCAACCTCTGGGTTAAAAATAACCCAGGCAGGTGTTCAACTGCAATTGAAGCCCCAATAACCCCTTTGACCCAGCATGAACAACCCACCAGTGTGTTTACAGTACCCAAATAACCCATAATTATGACCCAGCCAAATCAACCCAGCAATGTGTTTATAGAAATAACCCAGCATTTTTAAGAGTGTACCCTGTAGGTTAGAGTGGAGCAGCGGCCTGTCGCGTGGCCCCGCTGATGAATGAGGTCCATTAGGAGTCCTGGAGGGCCGGGCCCCTGTGTGCACCCCCCAGTAGGGCAATGCAGATAAATGGGTCACATAGAGGGAAGGTTGGACAGTTGTTGTACATTTTTAGAGATAGGCAGTGCAAAGACATGCATGATAATCTCTCCAATATTTAAAACCATCAAAATACATGTAGACATCGGGGGGTTCATCCAACAATTTCATAATTTCTTTATTTGTATTTAACCAGGAGAAGTCTCATTTAGATTTGAGAAATCTCTTTTGCATGAGAGTCCTGGTCAAGATAGGCAGCAGCACAGTTCAGAACTTGAACAACAAAGGCAAGGCTAGTTTATAGCACCTTTCAACACAAGGCAATTTAAAGTGCTTTACAAAAATGAAAGACATTAAGAGCATTAAGAAATAGTGCAGCGGAAACACATTGTAAAATGGCATTTAAAAACGGTCATTATCAAGCAAAGAAAATAAACATTAAAAAAGACATGAATACAAGTTACAGTGACGTGTAAGATGTGAATAGTTAAATTAAAAGCAGCGACAAAAAGAAAAGCCTTCAGCCTGGATTTAAAAGTAGTAAGAGTTGCACCGGACCTGCATGTTTCTGGGAGTTTGTTCCAGACAGGAAGCCAGTGTAAAGACCTCAGAACAGGAGTGATGTGATCCACTTTCTTAGTGTTAGTGAGGACTCGAGCAGCGGCGTTCTGAATTAGCTGCAGCTTTCGGTACCACTTTACAATACGACTACCCTTATAATGGATTCATAAAGGGTTTATAATTAGGTTATGAATTAGTTTGTAAACACTTTATTAATCATTAAGAACCATTTATAAACCAGTTCTAACATAGTTTCCATACATCAACACAGGATCACTATTTGGCAAGATGACTAAGCCTTATATTGGCTACTTAGCGAGAATCAACTCAGTGAGCAACAGATACCAAGGATGCTGGCTGATGAAGGAGACGAAGTAAGCTAAGTAGCCACTATAAGGCTTAGCAGTACAGATAAATGTGGGCTCACTATTTGGCAAGCAACCGCTCACAGTTGCCCTGTTTATCTCATGTCTTATAAAAGCTTATTAATGATTTATAAAGTGTTCACAACCTAATTAATACATTAATTACAAACTGTTCATAAACTCTTTATAAGGGCAGTCTTATTGTAAAGTGGTACCCAGCTTTCTAATAGATTTTTTAGTGAGACCTGTAAAGACACCATTACAGTAGTCCAGTCTACTGAAGATAAAAGCATGGACACGTTTTTCCAAATCCTGCTGTGACATTAGTCTTTTAATCCTTGATATGTTCTTTAGGTGATAGTAGGCTGATTTAGTAACTGTTTTAATGTGACTGTTGAAACTCAGGTCAGAGTCCATGACTACACCTAGATTTCTGTCTTTATCTGTTGTTTTGAACATTACAGACTGAAGCTCAGCGCTAACTTTTATACGTTCTGCCTTGGCTCCAAAGACCATTACCTCAGTTTTATCTTTGTTTAATTGGGGAAAGTTCTGACACATCCAGTCATTGATTTGTTCAATGCACTTACTCAGTGTTTGAATTGGAGCATAGTCTGTGTGTACATTTGTGTGTCATCTGCATAGCTTTGGTAACTTGTTTTGTTGCTTGTCATTATCTGAGCCAGTCGTAGCACGTCATAATTTTCCCAAGATGGCGGCAGGCATTTCTGGCGCAGTGGCAGCAATCTATCTCTGTATGATTGTCCTAAATGTCAAACCTCTGTGTAGCTACACCACTCATCTTGCCCCCATGGTAAAACAACATGTTGAGGATACATCATTATCTGCACCAGCAACATCGTTGAATATCAAGCACTTCGGCCATGGTTGGCATATTATCTACAGTTCATTCATCTGGCACTCCTGGCAGACTCTCTCAAACAAAAAAAAGGGTCTAAAACGAAAAGAGGCGAATATTGGGCTTTTGGCTCTGCTGTGTCTCTTGCTCTCGGGAGATATCCACCCGTGTCCGGGTCCCGGCGTTGTTTCCATCGACCTGACGGCTGTCGACCTAGCAGCAGGACCTCTACCCACACCGTCGGAGGACTACGGGTCCACGCCGAGGGCTGGTGGCCGAGCAGCGGAGATTCTCGCACCACCGGACACCACCGGACACCACCGGACACCACCGGACACCACCGGGCTGGCTTCAGAAGAGGCCGGCTAGCTGAACAGCTAGCTCTGCCGGCGGGTCTCTGTGGTCTCGCGCTGAATTTAAAATCCTGTATTTAAAAAACACTGTTGCACAAAAATGCTTCAAACAGTGAATCAAGCTAAAATAGTGTGGGATCCTCAGTGCAAGCCGAAGGGACTATTCAGTGGACATTTACATTTCCGCAGCATCTGCAATAAACATGAACAGTTAGAACATCTCCTCCTTGAGTCCAATATTGACTGTTTGGGAATATCGGAATCTTGGCTAAAATAGTCGTCACCATCCACTCTTGTATCTATGTCAGGATGTGTTTAGGAAGGACAGACTGAAGGGAAAAGGAGGGGGTGTGTTGCTTTATGTGAGGAATACCTTTACTTGTAGGGAGATTGCACTCCCAGCTAATATTGAGTTTGATTGTGTTGGTGTGGACACCACACTATCTGAGGAAATGTCCCTCACCATGATTTGCCTGTATCGACAACCCACCGCTAAGGTGGATTTCTATGACCAGGTAAAACTCCTGTGACTCCAACAAAGAGCTAATTATTCTAGGAGACTTTAATATCAACTGGAATGACAAACAAAATAGAAAAAGCTTAAAACGGATCACGGATAAACACAACTTAATACAACTAATGGATCAAACGACTAGAATAACCAAAACCTCCAACACTATGATAGATTTATTATTTACAAACAAACCTGACTGAATAGTTAAAACCTACAACTTACTGACTGGTCGTTCTGACCATAATCTTGTTCTTTTTGCCAGGAAACTCACAAAAAAAAGGTTCATGGCCACACCTAAAACCCCTGCCTTCGGTTCTCGCTTCATCCCCAAAAACCTGCAACAACGTTTTATGGATGCAGTGAAAATGATTGATTGGGGAGACACTCTGTCCTCTGAAGACATTGGTGAAAACAGTAATCTGTTTATATCTCAAATTAACGATGCAATGTCTTCCTTCTCAAGGAGGGGTGCCTTAGGGACAGGAAGGAACATCATCTTCCCTGGCTGCTGAATCTACAGTGCAGGAATCTCATGAAATCTAGAGACCAACTACTAAAGCAGAGCTTGAAATCCGGACTATCCACTGATAGACAGAAATTCACTCGTGCTCGTAACAAGGTAACTCAAACAATAAGACTTTTTCATCAACATAATTGAAGGTGCGAAAGGTAACGGTAAAAACGTTTGGCAAATCTTAAATAAACTATTAGGTAAACATACCAAATAGGAAAATAATGTACTAGAATTAAAAATCAATGATGCCCTGATAAAAGACCCTGCAGTGTTGGCCAGCTCTCTAAATTAGTATTTCATAAATAATGCTCAGGGCCCAAGAGTTCAAAACTTTTAATCCCTATCTGATCGGATCAGATTTGGATTTTGGGGAGTTCAAAACCAAAAAACAGGATTAGGAACTCTTTTTCATATCCGATCAGATCAGGAAATCCAATCCAAGCTTTAATCTGGATCAAATCTTCAAAACGGGGAGTTCAAACCGACAACACCGGATTGGGATCAGTTTGATCCCAAAAAACAGGATTATCCTGATTCCACCAGAGGGGTGGATTTCCAGTGGATTTCCAGAGCAAAATGTACTGTACAATTGATTTAAAAATATGTTTCAATATAAATAAGATGGCAAAGTTTGTTAACTGAAATAATACACCATGTTTAGCCTTCATGGCAAATCAATTTTATTTTTCCATTTTTGCTCACATTTGTGGTGGCCTATTTTGTTTTCAACCAAATGTTGATGACATAAATGTTTATGCTCATAAAAGTATCACAACAAAGATTGTCAATCACAAATGTAATTTAGATTAAAGAAAAAATATCTTCAACAAAAAAAAATTCCATCATCTGTCATCACCTTTCAAAAGTAATTGCGGACAATAGAAGTCTCTGCAATGTGATCTCTTGTCTTCCTTGTATTATTTTTCATGTCCACTAGATGGCGATCGGTAGGATTAAAGCACTGATATTCAGGATCTAGTCATCTTGAAAAGTCGTAATCTGGATCAGGCTGATCCTATCCTGAATTGCTTTGAACTCCAGGGACAACATTTGTCCGACTTGTCTGATCCTGGATCACAAAAAATGGGATTTCAAAATCTGATCGGATCTGATGGAGATTAAAAGTTTTGAACTCTTGGGCCCTGGACATTACAAAGCTCTTCCCGCCATCTGAGGTCTCCCATAGCCTGACTGTGGATACACACCCCGTTTTTGACCTGGAGAAAATCACAGAGGTGGAGGTAAAAAATATAATCTCAGGGTTAAGAGGTTCTAAGGGGTGCATATGATTTTGACACCAACTTTAGAAAGACAAATATTGACGGTCTAATAAAACCAATGGGGCTGGATCAACTCCTGAACAACAACAAAAAGCCCGCGTTTTATCCAGTTTGTACACAACGATGGAGAAACTTAACAAGCAGCAGTGGTCTAGCTTGAACCGGAGTTGCGTTGGTGTGAATGAGGTATAAGATAGCTGAGAAATGGGTGTCGAAACTAATCACCAAACATTTAGATAAAGGTTTCACTCCACTCCACCCAATGTTTGGTTTTTCGTGCTCACCATTCCACTGAGACAGCTAACTGTGTCTTTGTGGAAAAGGTTTAATGTATGTTGGATACGAGCCGATATGTAGGTGCTGTCTTCCTTGATCTCAGGAAGGCTTTTGACACTGTCGACCACCAAGTGCTCCTTACAAAGCTGGCTTATTTCAATTTTTCGGCAGATTCAATACATTGGGTTAAATCTTACTTATCGAACAGAAAACAGTGTGTTTTGGCCAACGGTACCAAATCCCCCTACCTTGTCAACCCTGTTGGGGTTGACAAGGTTCCATTCTTGGACCATTACTGTTCTCACTGTACATTAATGACTTGCCTAATGTATGTCCTGAGTTGAATGTGCAAATGTATGTAATTCATCCACAAAAAACACACTGGACCCTGCACTAGGTCAGAAATCAGAGGAGACTGTGAAGTCCACCGCAGACGGACCACTTTCGGACAAATTGTTCTATCAATTAAGGGCAGCTCTTTGTGGGATAGCCTCCCAACTGAGTTACGGGATTGTCCCACTTTGAACAGTTTTAAAGGTCAACTAAAAGAATGGTTGAGAAACAAACAGACGTGCAATCACCGCTAAATGCACTTTTATACAGGGGTATGTCCTCTTACACTTTATGCAGCTCTTTTATCTCCTCTTGCACTTGATGCAGCTCTTTTATCTTCTCTTGCACTTGATGCAGCTCTTTTATCTTCTCCTGCACTTTATATGTCGTAGCTGCTACATTGTACTGCCATGTGGTTAATGCTTGTATATGCTGCTCATGCTCTTTCTGCACATCATGTATTTATTTTTGCTATGTATATAAATGTCATGTTCTTAAATGTTGTATGTGAGGGACTACGGATGGAAATTTGCTCAAAGCTAAAATCCGGCATGTTTACGTTTTAAAGCATTATTTGTTTTAAATGTTCATCAATGTGCATTGTCCCTCTTCAAATAAACGATTGAATGAAAAGAAATGTAGATGTTAAAGAGAAGAGGCCCCAAGATGGAGCCTTGAGGTACCCCAAATGTCATATTTGTCAACTCGGATGTGAACTTACCTATAGAAACAACGTTGTTCCTGTACTTTAAGTAGGATACAAACCCATTTAGAACTGTTGCCGAAAGTCAAATTTGACCCCGAGTCACCCACAACAATGCTGCTGGGTCTTCCCAGACCAGAACACCAAATTATACACTTTTTTTTTTGAGACCTTCAGACTCAGTTTTGTAGTATTTATATAGCTGTTGTGGAGGATATCATGAAGCCTTGTTCTGATAAAAAAAACTAGAGGGTAGTTATTATATCATTTTAACTTGAAACAGGTCACGGGAGACCTGAACACAACATAAGGGTCTCGATTTGAACTGACAATTTTAGGTTTTGTGTTATAAAGGTTCTTTCTTGGATTAGTGAAGTGCAATACTTTAATCATTCATTTATTATGAACATTACATAAAATGCCTCTGTAAATGGGCACTGATCATAAAATGAATATCCAGCTCTGCACCTCAACGGCACATTACAGCCTCTTTCAGCACTTTGTTTTAGTTTATGGCATAATTACTGTGTGGTTCAGTCTCCTCAACTACCAGCAAAAAGCTCTGATATACGCTGTATACTTCCTGCCATGCACCAAACAGCAGACAGACAGAACCTAGCTGGATATATAAGCTAGATATATACCACTGAAGAACGGAAGGTTGTGAGTTCAAATCCCGCCAGGAACACCACCACTAGTGTGCCCTTGAGTAAGGCACTTAGCCCTCAGTTACTCCAGGGAGAATGTCCCTGTAATCGGTAATTGTAAGTCGCTTTGGATAAAAAGCGTCAGCTAAATGAAATGTAATGTAATGTAATACCACACTGCTAATGTTGCTCCATGCATGCTGTTAGTGTTACACACATACTGTAAGGTTTTGGATTTAAAGATTCACACAAAAGCTACAGTGTAGTTGTTGGCAATGTAAATCTTAAATCCCGGGCCCCGCCAACAGTGTAAGAAAAAATGAGATAAGATAAGTCTTTATTTATCCATTTGGGGACATTTCATTGTCATAGCAGTAACAGATTCAGAGTGAAACATAGGCCATTACACATAGGAGTTCATGCAGGGATAACAAGAACATATAAGTAAATATGTTAGTAGAACTAAGAATATAAATAACAAAAAAGAAACAGTAAAACACCAAGTAGCTGAATTGATATACACACAGATATGAGTGAAGATCATTCTGGATAAATATATTCACATGGCTATGTTCAGCTATAAGTGGCAGTCCTAATATATGAAGAAATAAAGTAATGTTTTACGCTGGTGTTATTTACATTGCATCACGGAAATGAACAAACTGGACACATGCATTAGTGGAGAGGTGTCAGAGCAAGAAGGCTCTGCATTTTAGTCGGATCAGGACTTGAACCGGCGACCCTTCAGTTGCCAAGCCAAGTCCCTACAGATTGACCTACTACCCTACCACCCCTCTATAAGTAAACACTGTCCATGTAATAAACTGTAGATGTACTGTAGTAGTTCATCAGGTCAGCCTGTTTTGAAATGGTATGCCCCCTTGTGGCCAAACATATATAACTGCTAGCTTTAAGTTGACTTCCCTGTTCTCTAACACCCCCTCCCTGCAGGTGTGGCTGTGTGGAGGCAGTATGGAGGTGCTGCCTTGCTCAAGGGTGGCTCACATCGCCCGGATGAAGAAACCCTACCTCAGTAACATCGCTCTGCACACACGGCGGAACGCTCTGCGAGTGGCCGAGGTCTGGCTGGACGAGTACAAGTCCAACGTGTACCTGGCCTGGAACATCCCCATGGAGGTGAGGGCTGCTGGGCTGCTGGGCCTGTGGATGAAGCTAACCATGGTGGCTGCTAATGCTAACTGTGCTCATCTTTTATTTGAACATAAGCAGGACTTCGCTACAACTTGTTATAAACTGGGAATTGGTTGAATACTTTTTTTAAACCTCTGATCATCCTGAGCAATTTGTAGATGTTGTAACCCATTTCAATAAATTAAACTACTGCACACTTTATAATGTATTGATATATCATATTTTCATAGTTGATTTACGATCAACTTATTATTTATATTTGTACATTGTGTCTTTATATTGTGTTCTCTATAGATATATATTTATATTCTTAATAAGCACATATTTACTGTCTTTTACATTTGTAATGATGTATTTTTTATGTTGCTGTTACAAGAACAAATCTTAATCCGGGATCAATTTAAGTATCTGTTATCTAATCTAATGAAATCGGATTTATCAAAATATTGTGCTAGTAATCAGCAACATTTCTGTTAAATGTTCTGGATCATTATTACAACTGTTCATGTGGTAAACTGAAAAAGTCCTCTGTAAAGCAGAGACATCCCATAATGACTGCTGTGCTCTTGCAGAACCACGGTATTGATTACGGAGACATCTCTCAGAGGGTGGCTCTCAGGAAGAGGCTGCAGTGTAAGAGCTTCGAGTGGTACCTGGACAATGTTTACCCAGAGATGAGGAGGTACAACAACACGGTGTTCTACGGAGAGGTGAGTCAGCACAAACAGGAAGGAGAAGCTTGGATGAAACAACCGAGAACAGATGAGTTAGTGATAGATTAGACAAATACATCCTAAGGGCTATTTAAAAGAACACCTCATAGATTATGTCCCTACAAGCTGTCTGAGCTGTGCCATTTTAAAACTGTAAAGCATTGTACAATGTTTTAAAATGTTTAATCTGCATTTGGATTCAGGTGTTTTTATCTTACTGATATGTACACAACATGCTGACTGACCTCACCTTAATACTGTATCTCACACACAAGATTGATAATAAAGTTGACTTTTGACTTTGATTAGGAATTTAAACAAAGAATTGTGCCAAATTAGATAAAGTGGTGCAGTAATGACAACTTGATGTACTCCAAACAGGAAGTTAGCATCACAAGGGCACCCTCAACCAAAAGCAATGATTTTGGAATATTGCAGAACATTAGCTCTGTAGCAAACCAACTTATTTAGTTTATGATAATTACACATTTTGGAAGTGGTCAAATGCAGACTCATTATCGGTTGTTAAGACTTGTTCGCCCATTACTCTATTGAGCATGATTTTCAAAGATGCTTTTTGTTTTAGATTCGTAACTCCAACGCCAGCCACCTGTGTATGGATCAGGGTATAAAGGAGAACCACACAGCCACCCTGCACCCCTGCCATGGCACGGGGCCTCAGGTAACACCGGACCCTCGACCTAATTGCCTCAGAGTGCCTCTCTCACCATGTCTCTGCTTCCTCTTCAAAACCTACACCACTCATTAGTGTCTTCCACACAGTGACATGATTTACAGCTGTGTCTCTCACACAGGCTGCAATGGAATCCTCTTAGGAGAGAGTTCTGCCGTCAGGAAGAAAATGTTCCCATGTTGCACTTTTTGTGCTGAAGTCAGCCAATGTCAGTGCTTCAGCCTGCGGGGCATCTCCTTTTAGCTCACAGTGGTAAACGAAGGCTAAAAGCTAGCAGAGCTATCACCCTGAAGACGCACTTAAGTAGCCAATTTCAAGTTTTCCATCTGAAAAAAGTGGTCCCTAGAGTATAACGTCTTATAAAACATGAGGTTGGACGTAAAATGTAACAGTTCAATCAGGAGAGAGTTTTGATTTACCAAAATAAATGTATTACCAAGAATGCACAGATAAATGTAATGGTGTTTGGTGATTAGACCCCATGTGAGGCAGTGGGAGGGAGGGGAAGAACAGAGCCGATAAACACCCAAAATCCCTTTGAAAGTGTGCAACTTCAACATACGTTTATATTATTTTTTATTTTTTATTTGATTGCACATTTTTACTTTTACTTACGCTTATATACATATTTAAATGATATTTGATTCATCTTTGACGTTTTACTCTAACATGCTAGTCAATATACATTTATTTTATTTGTTTTATCCTTATTAGCACATTTTTACTTTACATTTCATATTTGTATTCAATTTCAATGCGCTTAATCTTTTATTGTGCATCTTGCTTTAACTTGTTTCTTTAATCATGTTTATTTTGTTTTGCATATTCTTATTTGAATTTTTTTTATTTAACATAAAAATAAATTCTTTAAATATAATTGTATCTTTTATTGGACATTTTACTTTAACTTGCGTCCTTTTACATTTTTTGTATTTTTTTTGTATTTTTTTGTATTTTTTTTACTTTACCATAATTGTGTGTCCCCTCAGATAGGGCGGTTCACCAGGGAGGGCCAGCTGTTCCTGGGGCCCCTGGGCAGCACGGGGGACGAGACCCGCTGCGTGGTGGATGACCAGACCAGCAGTCTGCCTCAGCTGCTCAACTGTGACAAGGTGACCAACGTCAGGCAGAAGACCTGGCACTTCTCTCAGGTGAGGGGGAGAGGAAGTAATGAAACAACAGATTGTTCTCCAAAAAGTGACATTTCAGTGATTTGTGCTCAAAAAGTTGCATTGTAGAGAAAATACAGAGAGCTGTTTTTGATGTATGAAATAAGATGAAATGTTTACCTTGTGGTCATGTTGTCATGACACACCGACAACAGTTGGTAATAAATCAGCTCTCATGTTCATTTGTTTTCCTTAAAAAAAAACTGTAAAATTAAGAAATATGTGAATTACATTAGAATACTGTTTTTGTCAAGAAAATGTATCGACAGTTTTTGAACCATAACTGTGAAATTAGGCTATTTAGGGAAGCTGCTTTTTTCTTTGAAGATTTAACTTTCCTTAGTATATTTAGTTGATATTCCAGAAGTGCTAACCCTAGACTACCTTTCTGTTTCTACTGTGAATAGATTAGCTAAAGCCACATGTTACTGTTAGTTCAGCTTGTAAGAGACATTAGTGTGCACTTCACACTGAAACAGGAAGCTGTTCTTATTTCAATCTACACATTTGATTCTAAGCTACATTTACCTGCATAGTATTTTACCAATGACTGCTGCCTTCTTCCTTTCTTTTTGAACTGTTGCTCAAAGGATCAATCTCTTACTTCTTTTTACATAGTCAGTCTGGGTAAACTGCATTTGTTCTCAATGTACAAACGAACGACCTAAAAGCATACTAGACCGGTCATAAATATACTGTAGAGCGGTCCTCTCAGACGTCTGACTGGATCAAGGAGATTATTATTTTATATTATAAATCAAATGTCTTTTTTTAAATCGCCTAATATCATGAAGTACATTTGTCTTGGCCTTTACAGTTTATACAGATTAACCAATATGAAGGACAGTGTGGGAAAAAATTAAGAAAAAAACGGAATAAAATTACAACCTAGACAATACAATCCGTGTATCTACCGTCCAATTGTTTTTCTTTATTAAACACGTAAACGGAAGACCGTCTGAGAGGCGTTTTTGCTTTTTACCTTAATAAATGGTCAAATGGTCCTTGGAGCGAGGGGCGGGGCGGAAGTCACGGAAGTGATTTCAAAACAAAAGCACTCGTTTGCTAAAATCACACTTTTAATCACGAAATTAGCGATCACAACGAAAACGGTGCACTGGTCACTCGCGTTTGTTTTTTCAAATCAGCTGCTCTTCATTTTTCCTGCTATATTTGACGAGTGATACAAATATTTGTTACCACAAGTTCTTACTAAAACTGACACTGTTGGACTCGGTTCTAGTTTGACTTCTACCAGAAATAAAATGAAGAACTTTTACTGTGTACTTTGTGAGTCATCCTCTGTCAAAGTCCCCTCCTTAGTAGGCTCCATAATGCATGTTTTCTGCTATCTTTGATGAGTGATACAAATATAATTTTACCATTACTTCTTAATTAAATTGATACTGTTTGACTTTGTATTAGCCTACTGCTTACAATACATTGAAGTACTTGTACTGTGTATTTTTTTAGAAATCCTCTGTCAAAGTCCCCTGCTGAGAACAACATCAAGCCACTTCTGCTAAGTTTGATGAGGGACTTCTTTTTTGTTGCCATTAGTTCTTCGTGAGATTGATCCTGTTGGACTCAGTACTAGTAAAACTACCCCCACAAGTACTATGAAGTACTTACTGTGTACTTTTCCAGTACTCCTCTGTCAATGTCCCCTGAACAAGAATGCATATTTCTCTGCTATTTTGAATAAGCGTTAAAAAAAAAAACTTTCTTCATGAGACTGATATTGTTGGACAGAGTATTTTTAAGAGGATGGTAGACATGATATCAGCAATACTTCCAGTCAGTACTCAGGCAGCAGCATTTTTACACCTTGGAAAGTCTTTAGAGTCTGGCCTGGGTAGCTGGTTACAAATATCCTTCAGCACACTGACACACTCTGGTTGGCCTCTTATGAAGCTGCTATCTTTTAAAATTTGATTATTTCTCTGCTCCTAGTTCATTCCTCGCAGATTCTTCCATCAATCCCAGTCATTGCATGTCAGTCAATAGAGCTTCGAAAAATGTGTCCAATTCAACAAAATGTTTTTTTGTGAGTGAAGGCCAGAGCTACATTACATTGTTTGATTGTGTAATTACAAGGTGAGAGAAAATAAATGCACATCCTCCTATGAAACCTATTTTATTTCCTTTTCCATGTTATACTTATACTTACTTGCATTAGAACATTTGCATGTTGAACTACATGCTGATATATCTTCCCCAGCCTCAAGGAAATACATTAAAAAATAAATGGATTCATAAATGTATAAATTAATAATGTTGTATACAAACATTTCAAATTTAAATATAAAATGAAAAAAAGTTTACTTTTGAAATGATTTCTCACTAAAACCTTTCTAAATTATAGTAAACTATTAAAAAAGTTTTGGTCAATACGTTTTTCTGCCTAAAATAGTAGAAATTGATCGTAAACTATATCAAACACCACATCCATGGCAATTAACCCATTTTTGCCCGCTATTTAAATTGACTTTGGTTAGATATTATATTATATATATAGCATATAATTGATGCAGTCTTTCTGAACACTTTTTTTTTTTAAATACTGCAAATGAAGAATATTTTAAATGTTCTGCACAGATAGTTGTGGAAGGATAAATTATTCATGGGCTTCAATGGCTCTCTAGATAAAGGGCGTTTTATGGTTGCTTGTATTATCCTCAGATAGTGGTTTGTTTAAATAACTAGTGACATTTTAATAAATATTGCAAAAAAGGCATATAACCTGGCCGGCTTAGCCAGTGTGTATTTCTTCAAGCACCTCAAGATTCATAGTTTATAAAGTACAATTCTGCGCCATTGATTGTGTCATTTCTCCAAACACATACAGTAAAAATGCCTGTTTTGAAGCCTTAAAATGGTGCAGGAAAAGGACTTTACATTGGGTTATACTTAAAGACAGGACTATTCAGTTAAGAGAAGAGAAAAAAGGAAAGAAAATGTTTATAATGGGCGATGTGACATTAATGACAGAAATTATATGAGGTTGGCACTCAGACTCTGAGGGGTCATTTTGTGATCATGGGGCATCACCCTTACGGCATCAGGACAATATCATATGGAGTCAGACACTGGAAGTGAGCTGGAGGCATTGACTGGGACTGATGGAAGGATGAGGCTGATGAGACTGTAGAATCTGTGAGGAACTAACTAGCGGCTGAGAAATAATCATATTTTAAAAGACAGCAGCTTCATAAGAGGGCAACCAGAGTGACAGAGTGTGTCAGTGTGCTGAAGGATAGACCAGCTATCCAGGCCGGACTCTAAAGACTTTCCAAGGTGTAAAAATGCTGCTACTGGAGTACTGACTGGAAGTATTGCTGATATCATGTCCACCATATCCTCTTAAAATACTCTGTCCAACAATATCAGTCTCATGAAGAAAGTTTTTTTTAACGCTTATTCAAAATAGCAGAGAAACATGCATTCTTGTTCTCAGGAGGGGACATTGACAGAGGAGTACTGGAAAAGTACACAGTAAGTACTTCATAGTACTTGTGGGGGTAGTTTCACTAGTACTGAGTCCAACAGGATCAATCTCACGAAGAACTAATGGCAACAACAAATAATTCCCTCATCAAACTTAGCAGAAGTGGCTTGATTTTGTTCTCAGGAGGGGACTTTGACAGAGTATTTCTCCAAAAATACACAGTAAAAGTACTTCAATGTATTGTAAGTAGTAGGCTAATACAAAGTCAAACAGTATCAATTTCATTAAGAACTAATGGTAAAATTATATTTTTATCATTCATCAAAGATAGCAGAAAAACATGCATTATGTACTATGGAGGGGACTTTGACAGAGGATTACTCACAAAGTACACAGTAAAAGTAGCCTACTTCATTTTATTTCTGGTAGCAGTCAAACTAGAACCGAGTCCAACAGTGTCAGTTTCCTTTCGAACTTGTGGGAACAAATATGTGTATCACTCGTCAAATATAGCAGGAATAATAAAAAGCAGCTGATTGAAAAAACAAACTCGAGAGACGGCTGATCCGCAGAGCAGAATCGCTGTAGTTTAAATCTCCTAACAATATTGTCCATTTTAGACATAGGCTTATTATATGTACAGCACTTAATAACATTCGTTTTCTGGGCTCAATATGTGTCTTGGCCGTTTTCGCTGTGATCGCTAAATTCAGCTTGTTTCCCCTCGTTTATAATATTTTCACCGTTCCAAGCAAACGAGGGCTTTTGTTTTGAAATCACTTCCGTGAGTTTCGCCCCGCCCCTCGCTCCAATGACCATTAGACCATTTAGTAAGGTAAAAAGCAAAAAGCAAAAAGGCCTCTCAGACGCTCTTCAGTTTACGTGTTTCATAAAGAAAAACAATTGGACGGTAGATACACGGATTCAATACAAAGGAACAAAGTGAATGTCAAATACAAAATAAAACATGAAATACAGTAAAATATAAAAAAACAATAGCATGACTTTAATTCATTAGAAAGTTTGTATGTGTACTGTGTACAGGTATACTGTATATGGTAGGTAGGAACAAATATAAGTTGTATCCTAGGGTATGCCTTTAAAATGTAATGCTTTTGATAAAGTGTGATCGTATTCGGTAAATGTCATTCAGAAATGTTTGTGCAATTAAAAAATATAATGCAGATAAGAAATGTAATCACACAAATAATAGCATAGTAGGCATAAACATTTCATTTAAATAGTCATAGTATATTATGTTTTAAAAAATCTCACAATAGTATGTCGTATAAAACATGACAGCATAGTATGTCATAATGTTCATTTCAAACTATTCCAAAAATGTAATTTGATACATTAGCTGAGGAGATGAAATGAGGCATGGATGGGGTCACTTTCTTTCTCAGTCACATGGCACACTGATGAACGTCCTCCCTCTCCTCCACCACAGAATGACACCATCATAAACCGAGCGTCAGGGCGCTGTCTGGAGGTGGCCAGCAGCCGCCTGGTGCTGGGGCCCTGCTCCGGACAGAGGTGGCTCATCAAGAACACCATGAAGCAGTAGGGGCCAATACCCCCGGGACCCCTGACCCCAGGGGCCGTTAAGAGGCCCCTGAGATCGGCCCCTGAGATCGGCCTCTGCCAAGGCACAGCAGGCATCTCAAGAAGTGACAGAGGAGACCTCTCAGTGATGCAAGGCTTGTGAACAATTACGTTTCTTTACAAAGCGGACATAACAAATAATGCAAGTTCAGAATGAGGACTGTATCTCTCCACCTGACCGACTTCTGATGTGACGTTGCCATAATTCCTGTGCCACGTTTTGTCTTATGTGGAGGAAAAATAAGGTTTTCTGCGTCTTCAAAATATTTCTGCATTGTTCCATTCTGTATCATGTAACATCTTGGAGATATGTAAAATAATAAAACCCCTGAAATTACATTTTCAGAAATGATCAGAATCCATTGTAGTTTCTAATGGGCTTCGTTAGTGGTTTTAATCTCAAGTTACCTTGACATGAGGGACGCTGCATTACATTTTGAACATAAATGCCCCATAGTGATTTTTATAATCTTCTGAAGGGAGTATTGAGCCTGTAAATATCTATAATTTGAAGAAAAAGGCATTAACAATTAATAATACTTGTTCTATCAGAGCCTTATTGTTTTTGCAGTTATTGTGAATCATAAAAAAAACACATTGTCGAGGGCTACTGGGCTGGATCATGGTTTAATATGTCGTGGATGTCTTTTTTTATTGTCATTTTTCCATTGGATAGCACCAAATGCAGTACATCTTGTAGCATGATTGT
This sequence comes from Gobionotothen gibberifrons, assembly GCA_943591055.1. Taxonomy (NCBI): domain Eukaryota; kingdom Metazoa; phylum Chordata; class Actinopteri; order Perciformes; family Nototheniidae; genus Gobionotothen; species Gobionotothen gibberifrons. The sequence continues at coordinate 481,275 of CALSBZ010043590.1, read as the reverse complement.
ACGTACTGCACACGGGAAGAGGGCTGAAAGCAGGCTGCAGACAGGAGGACTGCAGGACAATTATCTTCCAATAAACTACTGAATTCCAGTTTTTGCATGGTTACTGTGTCCCAGAATAGAATGCTTTAATACAATTCTAATATGGAGAAAAAAGTGCATGTTTTAGTGCATGTAAATGGTCTGCAAAGGCTAAAATCTCTGTGTTCCCTCCTGAGGGAGTTTCTCTCCCACACACTCTCCCCCCTGCCTCAAACGCCTCGATTGGACTCCTTTGTTTACTTCCATAACATAGTGACATCACTATTTAACACTTGCACTACTATTGGCTAGTCCTCCAACACATTGTATGTGATAGGCTAAGGGGCGGGACATCTCTAAGTGGTTGACCAATCACAACAGAACCGGCCAGCTAACCAATCAGAGCAGACTGGGCTCTGGTTCCAGACAGAGGGTGAAAAGAGGTGCTGCAGCACAGGCAGTATGAGAAAAATAAAGAGCTTTTTGAACATTAAAGCATGGAGACAGTGGCGTAACAAGGTTGTGATTGGCCGCGGTGCAAATATTGATTTGGGGCCCCCCCCCCATCGCCCCAAACATAAGCGCACGCTGATGCGCTCACACACGCATGGACATACAGGGTGTTTCTCAATCGCGAGTACGCTTGCTTGGTAGCACATGTCTTCCGAGCGTCTTGCTTCAGAAGCGAGGCAAGAATACTTCCTGGCATTCGGAAAACAAAGAGTGGAACAGGCTAGCAAGTGTGCAGGTGTGAGTCATATGAGAGGCCCCGCCTTACATTTTCCGCCACAGATTTGGGGAAATTTGCACAAAGCATTGTGGGGATTTTATGACCGCGGAGTCTACACATGTGCAGCCTCGAAATTTCTCCTAACGAAGTACGCCGGGCTAGGTAGATTTCCAAGTATGCCGGAGATTGGAACAGTACTTCGGCGGCACTCGATGACGTAGTATGCTTGAAATAGTGGCTCTGCAGCAGCTTTACTCGCGATTGAGAAACACACACACTCTCTCTTGTCCTTTCTCTTTTGAGCGCCTCTCTTGTGCTTTGGTTTGCTGTACATTATAAATGCAAGCTATTACATTTTTTATAATGCTGCCAAACTTGCTGCTGCTAGCTACAGTACAGTACAGGTTGATTAAACGGTTCGCTCGTCACGCAAGGTATCACATGACATGAAAGGGAGCAAGGTCATGGGACAGACAAATTACAAATTAATTTAGGTTGCTTGGTTACTTTGAAGACTGCGTGAACCGGTCAATGCGTTGCACCGGCTGCACCGGCGATAGTTACGCCACTGCATGGAGACATGTCACAGTAGAGGGACAGAATACAAAGGGAGGCTTTGGCTCAGTGGGCTAGTGAGTTCTTCGGATCAGAGGAGCACTGGTTCAATCCCCACTGCAGTCATCATGTTGTGTCACTGGGCAAGACCCCCCAAATTGCTCTTCTTCTTCTCACAGTATTAAAATAACTGAAACAAGTGTGAAGTAACTGCTTTGGATAAAAGTGTCTAAGTGACAGTAATGTAATGTACAAATATGAACCTGAACATGAGCATAATATGGCCACTTTCATTTGGTTACAAGACTGTCATTTGGAGGTGAAATCATTTAAAATATGTTCTTCTATTTATAACTCAGAAGTTGTATCAGTTAAATGTACTTCAAGTATCAAAAGTATATAATCAATGTGCAGAATGGCTCTTTTCAAAGTATGACATCATTATAGTACTTTTTTTTATCACCAATAAATACAAAGCATTTTGAATGTAGTTTTTCCAAGTGGAGCCAATTGTAGATACTTTTTTAAAAATATTTTGTATATTAGTAATACTGTATTATAAGCATAGTATAGTCTGCAGTACCGCTCCCGCTGCTCCGATTCTCCGGCCCATCTCACGCTCCATTGTTCCCTCACTCGAGAACAAGACCCCGAGATACTCGAACACCTTCGGCGAAATGTTTCATTAGTTTTACCAAAATAACTTGATTTAATTGTATTTAAAATAACATTTCCAAAGAAATAAATCCTTCGATTCTGCCTGTTCAGTTTCTGTTGGAATGTGAAGGGTTAATTGCCGTCTCTGCGAGTTATGTGAAGACGGGAGAGCTTGTTGGTCCCTCTGTAGGTTCACAGAGGGCCCAGCTATAGTAACTCAACGAGAGAGTAATGTCAAATGACAGTACAATTGACCAATCATATCTTCCCTCTAAATGGGTGGGCTTTATTATCGCGGACTTTATGACAAGATCCGCCCGCTGTGAAGTCTGCAGTGACACGTCCTAAAACCCGGAAGTAAGCTGCGCTCGGATTCGGGATTCCCTCGACAAAAAAGCAATGGGATTCCTCCATAGAGAGGCGAAGTCCCTCCCCTTCCGAGGGAGCTCATGGGACCCCGGAAGCGGCAAAATATACATTGAAGTCAATGGAGAGAGAAACGTTATCTTTTGATCCCATTTGAATTGTGCCACGAATTACACATATGATGTTTGTCAATCTTAAACAATCCTTTCCATGTAAAAAAAGTCACAGTTTGTCGTAAAACTGTTGAAATATAAGACTATGAAAAATATGCAACTAGAAAGACTACAAATCCCAGAGTCGCGTAAGTGATGTCACCATTGTTTTCCTCCACTAAGAGATAGCTAAGATCAGCGCCATATAGATATCATCTATCTATATGGCGCTGGCTAAGATAAGATAACTTTAACAAGATTCCTGTGTGCTTAGTACCAGGTTGTTATCATACCAGCAATGGGTCTTGCTCGTTCTTTTGCTTCCCGTCTGATGAAAGGACCAGGAGTGGCTGGATCAAGTTAGCTACCTAGCTAGTAGCTAGCACGTTAGTTAGCATTACAGCCTTGTCATTTTTATTAGCCTTAACAATAAGTAACATCAAGTAACCCAACACGTTAAACAGTAAGAGTAGTAGTCATATTTCGTGAACCCTTTGAAGAGTACTGTCACAGCGGTGTGATCATTCTATAATACACCATTTAAGCCTGGGGGAGAAATGCTAACGCTACATTAGCATATACGATATTTTCTACTTCACGCTATCTGTACAAATGGTTGACATTAAACATTAAAAAGACCAGGCAGTTCAGAGAGAATCAAATGAAGGCAGGCAGGCAGCTTTGCATGACATTCTTCTGGACGTGTTTCATTGTGGTGAGAGTGAGGGTCAATCCTTTTGTTGACAAGACAGTAGTGACGGCCATCTTGGTGACGTGTGTTGTTCTGCTAGACCGGAGATGTAGTTCATTCAGCCTTTCACACAAAAAAATGTGTTACTTCACAGTTTTACGACACATTATTTATTTTTTGACTTGCAAAATTATCTTTTAAATTGACAAACATCATGTGTAATTCGTGGCACAATTCAAACGGGATCAAAAGATAACGTTTCTCTCTCCATTGACTTCAATGTATATTTTTCCGCTTCCGGGGTCCCATGAGCTCCCTCGAAAGGGGAGGGACTTCGCCGCTCTATAGGGTTTTGGAAAATAGCTGGAAATAAGGTCTGTGGAAAACGAACCTGTTAGATAAATACACGTTTTGTTCAGCCGGATAATATCCACATGTCTACCCTACTTTTATTATTTTCGAATCATAAATCTAATCGATAGATTTATGATCAAGATTTATGATTAGCTTAAGTTTGTTCATGATGTCTCACTTCAGTGATAGTGATGACATCGTTGCGAAATTATTAACCGAGTCATTTTGAAGATTGAGAACGGAGCGAAAAATAAGCCTGGGGGGAGAAATGCTAACGCTACATTAGCATATACGATATAAAAAAAAAGAGAACGGAGCGAAAAATACAACAAATTGTGTCAGGTGCGCGTGACCTGCTCCGCTGCGCGTGCATCATTTCCAAAGTTCTTCCACAGCAGCCAGTGACACACATCTGTGGATAATCATTTATACGAAAATGGTTAAAGCAACCATCACTAAACGCCAGCAACACTGCATCTACTGCAGACAATAGCAACAGGTCGGATGGGGACATCACCCTCCGTTGTGGACACTAGCTTACTCCCGCCTGACTCGCCGCCCTCGCCCCCGGAGCAGCAGTCTTCGTCGCCCGAAACTACGCCACCCCTCTGCGGCCCGCAGGTGCCAGGATACCACGGCAAAACAGAGCCTGCCCAGGTATATCTAAACAAGTACCCGCCTGTACAGTGGGGTTAGGCGGTCCTTTTGCAGCTCGTGGTATAGAAATAGACAATGGAATATTCGTGTGAAAATAGTGCCATATTCTGCCATGCCTGTAGAAATGTTGGGTCAAAATTAATGCATACAATAGCACAGATGCCTTCACCACGAATGGCTACAAAAAGATCTCATATCCCAAGCTTATCAACAAGCTGATGTTGCAGCTGAAATGTTCTCCAGGTCACAAATTCAACCTCACATGATGATGTGATACCAGTTTTCAAGCAGTAGATATTCTCTTCCCAGAGTATATGATGGGACCAAATTGATGATTTAGTACATGGTTTTAATAATACTTTTGCTTTTCAATGTTTGCCATTTCAAACCATGAGCTGGTTTAAATAATATTTGCCTTGATTTACAATATGTTCTCATTTGTTGTATCAGTACAGTTTTGAAGCTTTTGTGCTTTTCCTTGCCATAGTCCACTTTGGACTACATGAAATATTTCAGGATTGCACTTTTAACACACTTGAAATGTTCTCACTTGCTTGGTTTCAAAACATAATAATGCCATAATCTGTTCATTGGGGACCATCAATGCTATTTTTCATTGCTGTTGCCGGCCACTATTGCTCATGTAAACCTACTGCTGCGCCCCCTGTAATCTCAGATGCACCCCGAGTCATTTTGTTCTGGAACCGGGCCTGTACATGGCCATATACTAAACACACTACAGAGCCCATTCCGTGTCCTGTTAGTGTTTACTTCCTGTCTGCCTTCTTCTGGTGATTTATCTGACGTCCAGCGCTCCGTCTTTTAACCTCTTTTCCTTTCTCTTTCTTGATCCTCCTTAGCAACCTTCATTATAGTCCTTGACAGTGGTCTGTACTACTGTATTAACAACGTGTCACATGTTAAGAATGTACAATCAGAATCGAGTATTCAACTAAGCCGTGTAATAAAAGTTGTTAGTAGCCTTAAGGGCCTACAGTTGTTATCTTATACCACATTGCCCTTCACTGGATGTATAATGAGCTGCACTAAACTACATTTTAGCATTTAAAAATACCTAGCCATTCTTTTGCGGTTATTTTGGTGAAAGTAACTAAAAAGTAACTAAAAAGTAATGTAACTCATTACATTTCAGAGACAGTAATTTTGTAATGTAACTTATTACTTTCAAAAGAGAGTAATAAGTAATATGTAATATATTACATTTTGGAAGTAACTTGCCCAACACTGGTTACTACTAGTATACATCGAAAAGTACAATATTTTCCTCAAGTGTAGTGGAGTAGAAGTATCTGTGACACAAAATCCAAATAATATGGAATTAGTTTTGTGTCATTAAGATAAAGCAACACTTTCTCAGAATCAAGCAAAAACTAAGAGTTTAAGAGAAGAAAAAAACGTCAAGCAAAATAAATTAAAACAAATCATTTGTGTAATCATGTAAACTATGTAAAGTATTTTTTCTTTGTTTTAACATATGTTTTTGTTTGCAGTTCTCTTTGCTTCTCTCTCAATGATCAGACTTTTGCTCTAGCTGCAGCTCTCTCGTTTGCGCTCCCTCATTTTTTGTTTTTGATTCTGACACAAACATCTCAGGTGGGTGGGACTTTCAGGGATGCGTCCCCATTGGCTACTCAGTTTTTGAGTGACAGCTCCGACGATTGTACAGCTGCGGTAGCTGAGCATGGACAGAAGATCCCCAGAAGAACCTGCATTGCAAATATTGTAATACTACAAGTCACACACCCACACAGACACACACATACACACAGACACACAGACACAGACACACACACACACACACACACACACACACACACACAGACAGACAGACAGACAGACAGACAGACAGACAGACAGACAGACA
>CALSBZ010043590.1:450109-470210 GCA_943591055.1 Gobionotothen gibberifrons | reverse complement strand
CTGCCCTCGCTCAAGGGAAAACCTCCAGCTTGACTTGAGACCGCCCCCGTGATAAATACATGTAATTATAATGAAGCCAGCTGCAATGGATCATTGATCCACCAGGGGGTGCAGTGGGGTTCCACACTGGAGCTCATGTGAAATAAAGTCAGATACTGTACAGTACGCTGGATGTACAGCGGAACTTAATGTTGTTTAGTCGGAAAAAACGAACGGGAGGAAATGCAGCCCGGCTCTCGATTTTTAATCATCATCTTCACCACGATCATTTATGTTTATGTTTGCCGAATTGACATGAAATCACTGACAAATATAAATATACTGTATTCAACTTCATTAAAACGTTATTAACGTGCCTAAACTCAGTAATTATACGATCATGTTCTGATAATGATGACGCAATAGCCCCGCCTCTCCCCACCTCTGCTGCTCACCCCCGCGTCAAAGTAAACTGCACACTGAATTCAGATTATTTATCTTTCTCTCGATATGGACATAAACGCGAGTGAAGTCTAATCTGACAGGACGCGGACGGAGACACGCAGCTCTGCTGCTCACCTGCAGCTCCTCCCGCTGTGATGCAGCGGTGAACGGAGCAAAACACACACTTCAAGTCAGATCATCGCCCTTAGCTATTTTAATTACCTCTCAAACTACCTAAACTAGTTATAAATATGTTTATTTTTACTGTCGGCCGTGTCTCTCATTACTGGATCAGCTGCTGCATGAGAGACAGACACTGACGCTGTCCGAAGAGAGGGAGGAAAAAGAGAGGCTCCGTGTATTTTATTATTATATAGAGTCGTTATTCATTTGTTTTAAAGCTAAATGAATAACAAAGAAGACCTTTGACCGGCACTTTTATCATTTTGTCCGGAAGATTTCAACTTTAATACACGTTGACCTCGGCCCCCACCGCGGAGAATAAACAGAAGGGCAACCATGACAACCATGCTTTTTCACTGCTTTTGTGGAGGAAGTTACAGCGCCACGTACAGGCTCCTGCATATGTACTGCAGCTTCTCCAGCGGTTGGAGCTTAATGGAGCTGTCTCGTGTGGACAGAAACTTTCCGGTGTCTATTGCGTGTGGACGGAAGCTTTTTTGCGTTTGCGTTTGCGTTAATCCTATGCGTTTAGCCGTTATCGTCCTCGTGTGGCCGGGGCCTCAGTCTCTCGTTTACCCGGTTCCTAATTTTATGCCACTGGTCCGTGGTCAGGCCTGGGAACCGACGGGAGACACTGGACTCAAGTGTCTGCCTCACATTGAGGGGAAGGGGCATTTTCCCTTTGCTCCCGCTCCAGTTTGTGATTCTGACCATGTTCTCATAGGTTTCAAATGGCAACATGGCCATGAACATATCCCGCTATTAGAATGCAATTTTTAACAACATAGGGTGCTACATAACACACTTTCAGGAAAAGTCACGGACTGGGAGACTTTAATATTTTATTGAAAAAAGTTACATTGCACACACATCACACAAATTGACCCGATTGGCGGTTCTAGTGTTACATAAACTCACTAATTAATGAAACCAGTTCAATGTGCATTATTCTTATTCTTATCATTCTTTATGAGCGCAGAAATAGTCTTAAAATCAGACCTGTTTTTTAAATGAAATCTGACGGCAGGCAGTTACAGGTGTGTGTGTGTGTGTATGTGTATGTGTGTGTGTGTGTGTGTGTGTGTGTGTGTGCCCATCCCCCCATGTGAATCACACGTAGCTCTGATCACCTATGATAAATGGGCCACACCTACTGTAATCGCTGGCCATTCAGCCACAGAGCTCCCGCTATGCAAATCAAACTGTAGACGGTGTGAAAGCAGTCAGACCTGTGAAGACACCATTGCAGTAGTCGAGTCTACTGAAGATACAAGCTTAAAATCAGACCTGTTTTTTAAATGAAATCTGACGGCAGGCAGTTAGCTGTGATCACCTATAAGGCTTGAAGTTACTTCAGATGCTGAAATATTTTTATTTTTCAAGTATAAACATACAGTATACAACAGATATACATGCATACAAATTATAACATCACATTTATGTTATTCATTTTACAAATAGGACAGAGGGTGCAGCACAAACAGTACGAAACAAATAGAGAGCTTTCTGAACATCAGCAGGAGAGGACTCTTTCAAGACACTAGTAAATACTGAAATGAACATTAAATGTCCTCTTAATGTCATGCTTTTCCGGTTATTACCCGTCCCCTTGTGTGTTATGAAGGGGGGAAGCGGCAACGAGCCGTTTAGTGGAGAAAGTGAATACTGCTGAATACACATACTTTACAGAGATGCTGGTTGCGAAACCAATGTGAGTTTGGAAAATTGCACAGTATTTTTCTATTTTAGTATACCTCAACAATGGAATTATGATCAGTGGAAATGGCCATGACATGGGACCTTTAAAATGCAAGTTTCTTCGTGACACTTCCAACATAAATGGAATTCTCACTAACCTAAAACATTTTATTTTTTTAAAAACATGTCACTGTAGAGGCACAAAATACTTGAACATACAAATGAACAACACCAAATTGAACTCACTTTCTACACTCTTTGATGATCTACCTCCTACCTAGTTTGTTTTTTAGTCCATGTATTTTGGCAGAGGCTTGGTCTGGCTGTATCTTCATAACAACCCTCTGGATAAACTCAAATGAATATTTCATTTCCAGAGAATACTGAAGATATAAGCAATATATTAGTCCAAGAAGCATCGCAAAGCCGCAAGCCACATCTTTCAGGTTGTGGAGCACAATCGTCTCCTCGACCACAACTGCCACATTGAAGATCTGCTGAGGAAAGGCATCCCGTTCACCTTCGTAGCCTATGAGTAGACCAACTTGCATCACCTTCATGGCTTCCTCGAGAGTGTCTCCATGAGCCTTAAAAAAGAGAAATAAAAGTGAGCTCAGTGTACTACAAGTACTTTTTCTCTACAAAGCTAATTAAGAGGCTTCTGCTATAAACATAGAAGCTAAAATCTACAGTTCACAGTGTAAAAGTGCAATGTGATGGAACATCATTTCAATTTCCTCCCTTTTCACATTTTGAGCTTTATATTTATTTATATTATTTAATAGTTACGTTTTCTTGCTGTTTTTGTTTATATTAAATGTATCATTCTTTATTGCAATTATTTTAGTTAAATTAAGGTAATTGTAAACATTACTTTTGAAGGAAACTTTGGGCACAGGGTGATTTGGGTTGATTTATGTTCAAATGCACAATTACATAAAGTAATTCAAGAAAGTTATGATCTTACATCACACATCCTGATGACATTTTCCTGATTTTCGCCAGACATGTAGTGTGATAGTCCCAAGAGAGCAGCAGTCCCCCTCCTCTCATTTGTGTCCTGCAGGACAACAAATGCAGTGGGATATAAACATTTGTAGCAAACAAATGGTGGCTAAATGATGGTCATCAGCATCTCCACTTACATCTTTCTCAAGGCAGTCCAAAAGGCCTTTTAGTGCCGGCTTCTTTCCAGTCCTGGATGCACCTTTGTAGACCTCCAGCAATGCCAGGCCATCAAGTCCATCCAGAAACGATGAAAGCAGGTCCGTAGTGACAATTCTCTGGAACTCTGCCTGAATCTGAGGAGACACAGACATATAGAACATATTATATCAACAGTCTCCAAGATGCATGCATGCATGTGCAACTGTGCATGTTGCCTTCTCATTGTAACTGGAAACACAACTTACAAGTCCACTTCATTCAGTTGCAGCAAAACGGAAATCTTTGAAAATCTGTCTGTAATAGAGAACACACATTTAGGTACATTATGAAACAGGCCTTAATAAAGTAATAAGAACTGAGAACATGACAAAGAATAAGATGCACACAATTACAACAGTCACGTTGCCCATAAACTACAAGCCTTGGCTTTCACAATTACAATATTATCCCTGAATTCATATAATAATAATAATAATAATGCATTTTATTTATATAGCGCTTTTCACAACTCAAAGACGCTTTACAGTGTGAGGGAGGGTAGTCAAACAAGGACAGGCAAACAAGTAAGTATAGTAAAATAAAATAAACAAAAAAAGGCAGTCAAGAGGAAGTTGATTGAGAGGGGGGGGGGGGGCTTATGGGTAGACAGAGTTGAAAAGATGTGTTTTGAGGCGGGACTGAAAGACTGTGAGGGACTCAGAGTCGCGAAGATCTTGGGCGAGGGAATTCCAGAGCCTAGGAGCTGCCACTGAGAAGGCTCTGTCCCCAAAGCTGCAGAGTGTGGATGTGGGAATGGATAGGAGTCCGGCTGCGGTGGATCTGAGGGACCGTGGGGGTTGATAAGGAGTGAGAAGGTTTGTGAGATAAGGGGGGGCCAGATGGTGGAGTGCTTTGTAGGTGAGGACCAGAATTTTGGGAGGCACAGCCCCACCTAGTGTCAGCAGAAAGTATTAAAAATAATCATTACAAAAAAATAAAAAAAATTAAAATATATATATATATAAAATATATTTTAAGATCATGTTTAATCATCTGATTCGTCTGTACATTGCTGTTTTAGTCTGTTTTCTTCTAATTCGTGTCTACAGTGTGCCTGTTGAGCCGTTTTGAACAATGTGGGACAAAACCTGATCTTGCCCTCCCTATCACTGTCAAAGTGAACGGTGACTGTAAAAACTACACTGCGCATGCTCAGAGTATTTTCCTATTAAGGCCCAATCCCAAACCACTCCCTCGACCCTACCCCTCCGTGACGGAGTGAACTCCGTCTGTAGGCACACTCGCAGCTGAATGAAGTTCCCTCCATTAAGGGTTAAGGGTATAAATACAGCGGCAAGCTTTGGCCTCCCCTCTCTCCGGCAGAAACAGTCTGTAAATATACACAATTTTATAAAAATAAAAATCTAATGTAATCTTGGTAAATCAAATGAACACGTGCAGATTTCTAAATACATGTTCACAAAGGCATGTTTTAGTTAAGGCAACATATTAATTATCATTTACAAAAATAACCACATGGAACTCACATTTGTATGATGTTGTTTCCTCCATGCCCGAAAAACGGTTGCACACCTGTGAATGAGATTATCAAGCCTGCATCCATGCAAACTCGCTGTCGGAGGCTTTTATAACCCACTACCCCTCCGCCCTGATTGCTTTGGACCAGCCCTCAATGTGGCGGACCCTCCTCGTGAACGCGCAAACGGAGGGGTAGGGTGTAGGGGGCGGTTTGGGAATGGGCCTTAGTGCTTGTGGCAAAAAAATAATGACCAGAGGGGCATAGAGCTGCCATCCCCACCATACGTCATCTCACATCATTCAGAGCTGATTGGCTGTAAGCACGTGTGCCGCGAAAAGTGTAGTGTGTGAAGAGGAGACGAGAGAGAGCAGGGGAAACCCGGAAGTAAGCTGCGCACGGGTTCCCTCGACAAAAACAATGATATTTCTCCATAGGATTTTAGAAAATAGCTCGAAATAAGAACTGTGGGAAACGGTTAGATAAATGCACGTTTTGTTCAGCCGGATAATATCCACATGTCTACCCTACTTTTATGATTTTCGAATCATAAATCTATCGATTAGATTTAAGATTTGACTTTTGAAACTACAAGAAGATAAGGAGGACTTTTATAAAAAAGTAATAGAGATTTTTGTCCAGAGGGATAGCATGGACTTCATCTTCAAGTCAAGGTAAGACCACCATTTTATTGGAAATGGGATCTTACTAAGAGCGAACAATCCAATATTTAAATGTTAAAATGACATTTTTGAACTGTATGTTTTAAAATTAATCGAAGCATCAGACTAAAATAATAGAATATTTTGATTTAGGTCAAAATATAATATTTGTAAACCTGAAGAGTCAGTGCCAGTGCCTCACCATCCATGAACCTCACTGCATGTCACTGCAGAAGTTTATATAAACATCTACGTTTTTTGTGCCCCACCACTTTTGTACATATAGAAACGCCACTGGGTATGCGTCAGGAGACGTGCAGCTGCATTTTGAACCCGTTGGAGTCTGTTGAGGGATGTAGTGCTGATGCCGTAAAGAAGTGAGTTGCAGTAGTCAAGGCAGGAGGAAATAAAGGCATGGATTAGTCGTTCGGCTGCGGGGCGGGTGAGAGAGGGTAGGATTTTTGCAATATTGCGGAGGTGGAAAAATGAGGTTTTGACTGTTTGGCGGATGTGAGGTTCGAGGGAGAGGGTGGGGTCAAAGATTACGCCAAGATTGCGTGCCTGATTGGAGGGGGAAACAATGGTGCCATCGATGGTGAGTGTTATGTTATTGACCTTGCTGAGGGTGGATTTGGAGCCGATTAGGAGGAGTTCTGTTTTGTTGCTGTTCAGTTTGAGGAGGTTATGTTGCATCCAAGTTTTAATAGCTGTCAGACAGGAATCGATGTGGGTAAGGGGTGGGTTATGGAGGGATTTGGTGCTGAGGTAGATCTGAGTGTCATCAGCATAGCAATGGAAGTCCAGGTTGAAGTGGCGGAGTATCTGACCGAGGGGGAGGATGTAAATGATGAAGAGGAAGTACGGATCCTTGATAAAGACTTAAACAGTGCTTCATTTAAATAAATAAACAACTTGCTGTTAAGATCGCGTGGATTTCAGTATGAACATGGGGAGAAGGCGGGTCGTCTTCTAGCGCACCAAATTAAGAGCCAGTCGGCCTCCCAACAAATTAAACAAATACGGACCCCTACTCATGAACTCAAAACAATCCCATCTGTTATCAACGAGACCTTTAAAACCTTTTACTCAGGACTATATGCCTCACAAGCCCCGGTCGATAATGCGGACAGAACTAAATTCTTGGATGATCTGGAATTTCCGTCCATAACACCTGCTCAGGAGGGTGAGTTGGATCAACCTCTAAAGCCCAGTGAAATAGCGGACTCGATCAGGCTGATCCAGAGTGGCAAGGCCCCCGGCCCAGATGGCTATCCAATTGAGTTTTATAAAACATTTATTGAAAAACTGACCCCCCTTCTTTTGAGAATGTTCGAGGACTCTCTGGACCGGGGAACGTTGCCACAAACTCTGACTGAGGCGGTAGTAATCGTATTATTAAAACCAGGCAAGGAAAATTCTGAATGTAGCTCCTCTCGCCCCATCTCCCTTCAGAATGCGGACTATAAGATCCTGGCTAAAATATTAGCCATACGCCTTGAATCAGTCACGCCAAACCTCATATCATTAGACCAAACTGGGTTTATGAAAGGCCGATACTCCTTCTCCAACATTCGTCGCCTACTCAACATCCTCCTCTCTCCTGCATCCAAGGAGACACCAGAGGTGGTGGTCTCATTGGATGCAGAGAAAGCATTCGACAGGGTGGAGTGGGGCTTTCTATTTGAGGTCCTCAAGAGGTTCAATCTCGGATCCAAATTTGTGTCGTGGATAGCATTGTTATACTCATCACCCAAGGCTTCAGTGAGTACTAACGGGATAAGTTCTCAATATTTTACACTAGGTAGAGGAACTCGCCAGGGTTGCCCTCTAAGCCCGTTACTATTCGCCATGGCAATCGAACCACTATCGATTGCACTTAAATCTTCCAGCTTTACACAAGGAATTACCAGATATGGTTCAGAACACATACTCTCGTTATACGCTGACGATTTACTATTGTTCATTTCTAACCCTATATCTACCATTCCTCGGATAATAGATCTGTTAACCCGATTCGGAACCTCGGGAGTGCTTCCCTGTAAATGACCTGGCCCTTCAGATCCCCGATAGACTCATCACCTTCAAGATGTCTAGGAGTAACTTTAAGTACTTAGGCGTGAATATAAGTGGAAAACTCTCAGACCTTTACAAAGACAACGTCTCACCACTAATTGACAAACTCAAATCTGATTTGGAAAGGTGGAATAACTTACATTTAACTATTGCTGGGAGGGTAAACTATATCAAAATGAACGTTCTCCCTCGCTTCCTGTACCTCTTTCAATGTCTGCCAGTCTTCCTACCCAAATCACTTTTTCGTCAAATAGACACACTAATCTCCTCTTTTTTATGGCAAGGGAAGACTCCTAGAATTAGGAAAGAGCTTTTACAAAGGCACAGATCTACAGGAGGTCTAGCGCTTCCAAACATAAGACACTACTATTGGGCAGCTAATATCCACAAAATAATTTTGTGGACTAAGGAACCAACACTGAGTTGGTGTGAGCTTGAAGCCAAATCCTGTCCTAATACCTCACTTTTGGCTTTGCTTACATCTACATTACCCAGCCGGCCGACTCAATATTCGAACAACCCGATTGTTGTTTCCACCCTAAGAATTTGGTCCCAATTCAGAAAGGCTCATGGACTTCATGGATCTTCTATCCACAGTCCCATTCGCAACAACCATCTCTTCCTCCCCCCTTACACTGATGGGGCCTTCTCTATGTGGCAGAGAGTAGGTCTTATCAGAGTAAGGGACCTTTACATTAACAATGTTTTCGGTAGCTTTAGCCAACTCTCTGACAAATTTTGCCTCCCAAGCAATCATTTACAATTCCATCTCCCGTCTCTCAGAAACATCTCTTGGTAAAATCAAACAAGACTGGGAAGAGGAACTTGGCCAAACAATAGATGATGAGATCTGGGATGGAGCATTGGCGAGAGTGAACAATAGTACGTCCTGTGCCAGGCTCAATCTTATACAACTAAAAGTTGTCCACCGTATCTATTACACCAACTCTAAACTCTCCAAAATATACCCTAATGTCACAGATACCTGTAACAGATGCCACACGTCACCAGCAAACATGACTCATATGTTTTGGTCTTGTCCTCGCCTACAAGGATACTGGACAAGCATTTGTAAACACCTTGCTGAGGCCTTGGACGTGGTATTGATACCATGTGCAGAAACTGTTATTTTTGGAGTACTACCCGACCACCGAATGATGAGGAGGAAAACTAAAGACAGCATAGCCTTTGCATCTCTATTGGCACGTAGAAGAATACTCCTTGAATGGAAATCTTCGATACCACCTAAAGCATCTTTATGGCTTAAAGATCTAATGATGTACCTAAACTTGGAGAAGATTAAATATAACCTGAGGGGCTCTTCAAAACTATTTGAATCTGTCTGGGGCTCCATGATAGCCTACATAGCTGAACTTAAGACACTAAATTAAATAAATAAACAACTTGAAATGTTGATCTTTGATTGATGAGGCATATTCAATCTAATAAATTCATGGGATGCATGTAATAATAACAGGGAAAGGTTAGTGTGCATCCACATAGAGCATTATGTGTCTACGTGCATGCCAAATATATCAATGAAAAAACTGTTATTTGTTTTAATCAAACTTAAAAGAAATTGTACAATGGTTGTAATTGTTGATTATTTGCTTGCACTTATTTTCCATAGACTATTCAGTGGATTATTATTGTTTTTTAGTAATAAATTGACTACCTCTGAAAGCAGAAGTTTAGGAAAAAATATTGTTCATGTATAAATATTATTTATTTTATTATAATATAAATATCTAACAATTACAACCATTGCACATCTTATTTATTATTGTGGGTGAACAGTAACCTTTCCCTGTGTTATAATTACATACATCCCATTAATGTATTAGATTAAATAACAATAATCTCATCAATCAAAGATCAACATTTTTAAGTGCCTTGAGCACCGACTGTTCCCGCTGCTAGAAACGGCTGATATTAAGACACTTCAGTGTGCAAGTCACAGAACGAAATGCATTGTGGGACATGTAGTTTATGGGCACCATAGTTCAATAAAATAAACTAAATATATTCCTTTCTTTTCTATAAAATATTTTCTAAAAAGCAGAAATACAAATTTTTCTCCATTTCAAGAGTGGAACATAGCATTTGTACACAATATAAATGCTATTTCTGAACACAGTTAGCATTTTACTCGTTCAATGGCGCGAGGCACCCCCTCTGTATCTGGGCAGGTTTAGCGTGAGCTGAACCAGAAAAACGTTGCAAGGATAGAATCACTTTAACACTTGCTCGGCCTTAACAAAAAACAATCTTCAAGTCCCCTATACTTATCCACAAATGACATCCATTTCAAAGCCATGACGGGGGCTAACAAGCTACAATTCTTAGCCGAACAGAGAGCCGGGACACGGCTAATTACTGGCAGGAACACACACACAAACTCTCCGCGCACATGTAGATTTAATATTTGACCGAACAGAGAGCCAAGATACGACTAACACACACCACCTCACCGAAACACGTTAATTTAGCTTAATATTTAGCCGAACAGAGCCGGGACACGGCTAATTACTGGAATGAACAAACAAAACCTCTCTAAATTAAGCTACAAATATAGGCAGTTACCATTCAAACCTTTTAAAAATTCATAAGCGTCATAAATAAGAGTAAGAATGCTTGAAACTTATTTAATAAAAGTTTAGATAATCATAATCCTGTAAAGTTAGCTTGGTTAACCGACATTTTCATAACACTCTGCCCTGAAATAAAATCTCTTAATAAACATTCAAACAGCAGTTAGGTGTGGATTTAACTCCATTTAGCTACTTTTCGTTTGAGAAAGTCCTCGCCGCGGAACGCGGAATGGGGCGGGGTCGGATAAAAGGCGGGGTTGGATGTCCGACCCCGCCTTGTGAGTCCACATTACACATCAGTAGATGCCGGTAATGCGCCCGGAGCTGTTGTGTGGTTAACGGGACCACAGAGAGCAGCTAACAAGCTAACGGAGCTAACGATATGCACTTCCGGTACGGGGTTTCACAATAAAAGCGTGATGAGAATCTGAGATAGACTGAATACATGGATTTAGCTCATAATTTGTGTCTACATTGTTTTACATGTACAATATTCAGTTGTTTATGTTAAGGTTTAAAAATACAGATAATAATGTACGTAATTTTCGCATTACTCTATTTTCACGATCGACGTATATTCTTATTTTGAATGGACCATTTCCGGTGTTGCTTTGTTTACCTTTGTTAACTTGATGCTGTTTCAGTGCCAGCAACAACGGAAAGAGCCGATTAAATCCGAGTTTAATAAAACATTTATCAGCTCATAGGGACTCAAAAGGATACCAGAGAGGTCGGAGGATGCCAAAGGGACTCAAAAGGATACCAGAGAGGCCGAAGGATGCCAAAGGGACTCAAAAGGATACCAGAGAGGTCGGAGGATGCCAAAGGGACTCAAAAGGATACCAGAGAGGCCGAAGGATGCCAAAGGGACTCAAAAGGATACCAGAGTATAAGTACAAGTACAACTGTTTTACCATGCAGTAGTAATTCCTTTTATCTGGTGTCTTCCAGAAAAAGGACCCACTGGCAAAGACGGCTGCAGAAGAAATTCTTGTCAGCTCTGAAGAGCAGGATGGAGTACGTGATATGTAGGGATGCACGATATTGGTTTTTTTAAACCGATACCGATACCGATAACTTCCTGCTTCTCAAGACCGATACCGATACTGATAACCGATAATAATATTATATATAAATATATTAAATGTACCTGTCGTTTTTGCACACCTGGTGGTAAAAAAAAGACTAGTAGTGAGCAAATGACATGAGCATTACTACTATGAACAAAACAAAGCCAAGAACAGTTTTGACTCTTCAAAGTGACCATATTTATTTCCCCAAATAAACATAATTGAGTCAATCAGTCAATGTTTGTAGTCTTTGTCCAGCCACTGCGCCGTCAGACCTAGCATGCTAACGGGGCTAACATCACTGGTCCATATGTCCGTGGTGAAACTTATGTCCCGTATATCGTTATTGATCAGAGTATGAAGGAGTGTGCATTGCATTTGTTAATACAAATAGCAAGCGAACTATCTAACTCTGAAACGTTGAAATAGTCCCATACTACCGACGACATGTTTGTTTACTATCCTGGCTTCACGGCTGCACACCATTTACGTCACAGCCAGGCATGAGTTAGGGAGCGCTGGATTTGTGAAAAACTCCCCTCTTCCTATACCACTAATACCACAGTACTGGCAAAACGGGAGGAGCCGAGTGAAAAACAAGCGCCCCTCATCCCAATCCACCCACACCGCAGTATTTTTTTCTTTTTTTTACCCAAAAAATATATTGTATGTTATCGGTGCTATTAATACTGTTATCGGGTTTATCGGTATGACGTCATAATTCCTAATATCGGGCCGATAATTATCGGGCCGATAATTATCGTGCATCCCTAGTGATATGCTATATGTCAGGGGTTCTCAAACTTTTTGTTTATGCGGACCACTATTTATTATCAAGGATTTTCGCGGACCACCTCATATGCAAACCGTAAAAATAAGTACATATATAAACGTAGTGTTAAAACGCCGACATTTTATAATAGTTAATTATAGACAATCAAAAGTAAATTGAAGCCTATCTGATACTTTTGTGACTGGTGTCTGTCTGCGTTGTGTATGTTTCTCAAAGAGGACGGCGGACGCTATTTTAATTAGGTCGTCCCAAACAATGCCACAATGCAGTCATATCAATCAATGTTAACTTGGAAAGCCAAAATATTCATATTTTAACTGAATAACATTAGGTGACATTATTGTGGCACATCAATAAAGCCTTAAATATAAATATATAAGATGGCAGACATAATTGAATGCATTTTAACTGAACAATAACTGAATTAGTTGAACACTCTTAGACCAGTACCAAATCTATGCAGACTGCTGCAATAAATTAACTGTCTCATCGATGTTTGTCTGAATTAATATGTAATATTAACAATCATATTATTCCTATCAGCTGTCAATCACTGTTATGATGCGGCGATTACCATTCTGTTCAGCAAAACGCCTCACAAACTGAATAAGATCCAAAGCTTTAGTGCGTTTTGATTCAAAGCTGAGTACAGCCAAACTTGACAGTCTCTTCTCTGTCATTGTAGACTGCAAATACCTCGTTCCCTCCGTAAGTCCGGAAGCTTCTCGTTTTGCTCCGTCCCGTTCAAATGAAATCGCCGCCAATCATATTTCCACGCTCGCGCCAGGGCCGGGGGAGGGGTTACAAGGCTCGTGTCTTGTGGTGCATTCACTTGCACTTGGACATTAGAGATTTTCTCTCATAAATGTCCGATGAGCCCAACGACCACTACCCCACTGCCTGATATCATTAGAAAGCTAGGAACCTCCTCTTTCCAACAGTGTATACAACTTTATGTGTCTTCGGGTCAATGCGACTGATTTCAATAGAGCAAGTCACATATGAGGTGGTCCCCGAAAATCCTTGATAGTAAAAAGTGGATTTTATTTAGCTTTTGTCCACGGACCACCTGCAGTACCCTCGCGGACCACCAGTGGTCAGCGGACCACAGTTTGAGAACCGCTGCTATATGTTATACCTTACATGAAATTCACAGCACTTCCTTCTGTTCTTCTGCAGCGACTGGTAGAAAATGGCTGAAAATATTTTGTACCACTGATTTAGATAGTGTTGCATGTGCAAATTTGTGTGCGTCATAATTACACATTCAAAGCATCTTGTTGCAAATCAGCAGCAGCACTATAAGAATAGTAAATGTACAGTGTAGTAGCAATGCATAAACTATTTCTCTTCTTCCTGTAGGAGAAGCACCCCTTTATAAGTAGTGCTATGGCGGCATCCCAGTGGTGCTCTGCAAAGAAAATGGGAGATAAAGTCATCCTGCCACAAATTCTTTCCATGGCCCCACTGGACAGAGAAGCAGCTCTCCATAACCTTGGTGAAGCCAGCAACCTGCGGGACGAAGACAGCTGGGAAGACAGGATGGACCCATTTATGTTCAGGTTCAAATTTGAGTCGGACTATTTAATGTTTTTTGAGCAGTGCATTGATAAAGAAAACTTTAAAGGAGGGGTAGGTACGTTTGAGAAACCGGCTCGAGTGCACACAAATTCCAAAGTACACAACCGAAAATAATCCGCCCCTTCCTTCAGACTTCCTACAGAGCACCTCCTCCAACACACATGAACGCGCACATGCCCTCAGTGAAGACTTGAGCAACAATCAGATGTAAAACAACACCCAAGATCATGATAATGAATGTAAAACAAATGTATAACAAAGTTATTGTCAGTGCTTATATTTTTGAAGCTAGCATGTTTGTTTAGTGAAAATGTATTAAAAATGTTACGTCTGGCTAGCTGGCGAGAGCAGGCTGCGGTAACGTTACATATCAGCTCGGTGTGCTCGATAAGTAGTCGCTATCGTTGAAAAGCAACTCCGATATTGACTCTGGTTTGACTTCTCCTAGTTTCTTCATAATTTGCTCCATTACAGTTTTTCTTTTGCGACCGGTAGACGATGTTGAAGCAAACTCTGCCATGGCGAAATTGTCCTGCAGCGGCTGCTGCTGCCGATTGAGCAACATCTGCCCGGAGACGGGAAACACGGCCAATGACGGCACGCACAGTGTGTGTGTGTGCACGAGATGGAAGGCTGACAGACAGGTCGTAGTTTTTACAGTATTACGGCTTCCACAGATGACATTTATTTTAATTTTATTTATGGATTGTTTTTCAAAGCACTTAGAATATTCATTGCTATCAGGATATTAAGAGCATTCCATGGAATATAACAAAAAGTGTATCTCGAGCCGGTTTCTCAAACTTACCTACCCCTCCTTTAAGGTTCATGCCTGTTTTGAAGAGCGCGGTTGAATGTTTGCATCAGCAAAGCCTTTCACTGTTGTATAGATTTTTTTTTTATATACTTGGTTTGGTTTTTATATTTACTGTATTTGCTTTTTCGGTTCTGTTATCTTAATGATTGTTCTGTTATATGATAAATGTTGTAAATAATAAATGCTTTTTCTATCATTCTATGAAATGCAGTGCAATGTATCATTTGAAATATATGGACTAGATATGAGTATGCACAGAACTGACTAAATGAATAATCAATTAAAACAAATATTAAACTTAAATACACTAATATAGAAAATATGACTTTTTATACCACATTGCACATGTGGTATAAAAAGGTATATTTAAATACATTCATGCATTTAATTAGTATGAAGTTTTTATATTTAGTTTTTAAATTATATTTAGTCGAGTGCAGATTTGTATTTGTACTTCTTGTAGTTGTCCAGCAGATGATGCTGTTTGTCTCATTAGGATATCCATACACCCCGCCCATCGGACGTCCAGCCCCGCCCACATCTGACCACGCCCCATTCCGCGTGCTGCAGTCAGGGCCTATAGTTTCGTTTTGCCTGAAACCATTAAATATGCAACCACTCACCTGACTTTGCCTGTCCGTCAGTGGTTCATCAGCCGAAATCACTGTCATATCGCTTCACAAAAACGTATTCATCCGCTGCTTAGCTTTTCGTAGTCATCAATCTGTCCAGTGGAAGTTCTTCTTTTGATAATGGCGAACCAAACTCGGTGGTTCACTTGCTGTATATCGTAAAAAAAATGTAAAACTCATGTCCCTGTTAAATGCATTCAATTAATGAAAACAACTATGAGACCGGGACTATTTTCACCGGGCAGGAATATGTCAACACTACTGCCATGTTAAGAGGCCATGGAAAGTTTCAGAACATTATTACACATCACAACTCACACTGTTCAGTCAAATTGACTTCATAGAATGTAGAGGTCATTGAACTGGCTTACAGAGCTGAGTTGAAATAATAACAACTTATGAAATTAAGTAGAAATTGCATAAATTGAAAGTAACTTATAGACAAAAGTTACAATAACTTAATGATCAAATCCTTTTTTACAGCGGCTCCATAATATAACTGGCAAAAATGTAAGAATTTCATGCATCGGCCTACAGTGGGAAAATGGTTTAATCTGTTGGAATAGAGTATAAATATCAAATATCACTACTTTTCTTCTAAATGAAATGCTGACATTACAAAATGCATGGTTTAATGTAATGTAAACATTTACATTATTATTATGATTATTTAATATTAGGGCCGGGACTCGATTAAAAAAAATAATCTAATTAATTAGAGGCTTTGTAATTAATTAATCGAAATTAATCTCATTTTTAATCGCATATACATATTTGACCTGAGAACAGTGAGAAGCAATTTTTTTCACATGGATTTTAGTATACCATTGAATAATGACTGAATACATAAGCTTAAGCAACAAAACATTGTTTATTTTGTTTCAAGGTGGTACTTAACCAAGACCAACAGAAAAGTGCAATTTTTGCCATAAAGTGTAGCAATAGCATATTTAGGAATATAGTACATTTCAGAGATTCAGGTAGCCTATAGGTAGGTAGACCTTCTGTAAACTATAACACTTTGTTTTGAAGTAAAACACAATACTTTCAAGTACATTCAGAACATTGGAAACCCTGACTATTAGAAAACATTTCTCTGTTGCTTCAGAGGCCATAACAGACTTTGTTGATTTACCAACAGTTTTTTGCAGCCCCTTATCTTCTACCACTCCAAGTGGTCTACAGTCGAGTGCAATCCAGTGAGCCAGGGAGTTGGTTATTTGTTCAGACGTGGACTTAGTTATCCTGGCCCTGAAACCATTCATCTGGTTGGGTGTGGGTCCTTGTACTCGGAGTCGGGCTAACGTCCACGCTAGCTTCCACGCTAGCTGCTATATGTTTAGCATTGAGGTGATACTTGAGGCTTGATGTGCTGCGGTGATATGCGAATTCCTTTTTGCATAATTTGCACACCACCGTGCTCTTATCGACGCTTCCATCCGTCCGTTTTTTAAAACAACATTTCCCATCCACGGGGCCAACCAACGCGGTCTTCTTCGAAGTCATGAACGTTAGTTGGTGCTCCAGTATAATCGGTACGCCTGAAACTCATCCAGTGAGAAACGTTCCGCGGTGCACAAATAAGTGCGATTAAAATGCGTTAATTTTTGTGTAATTAATTAATCTTAATTAACGCGTTAAAGTCCCAGCCCTATTTAATATATAAAGACTATATGTTCAAATGCTCTTCAAAGCAGTTTCTGTCAACTACGACACAGAGGGCAACATCATTTCTGTATTTGTGAATGAAGCGCCATCTCCTGGTTAAAACCTGAAATTGAAAATCTGGCAACGCCCTCTTGGAAAATAGTGGGAGGGCTTAACATTCCTCGATACTGGTTTTAGGCAGGTCGTAGGCAGGAAGCTGTAAGCTGGAGTCTGAAACGAGGTGCTACATCTGTAATGAGAGACGTTCTGCAGTAAGGAGGGGCGTTTCACCGACGACAGGTGTTCTTACTTTTATGTAGTTGGCGGAGCATTTTTACGTTACACGACACTGTTCAACACTTAATTCTGCTTCACTCTTAAACAACCGCGGATGTCTTGAAAGACTCTTTCGCTAAAGATTTTTGAAGACATCCGCGTTCTTGTGACACGTAAATACTACGCTTCCTATGTTTTGGTGCGGACTGCGTTCACACCAGCAATGAACCGCTCCAGAGTTCGCAAGCCAGCGTTCCAAGACCACCTATTTTAGCGGACCAGAGTCCGGTTGTTTTGTTCACTTAAGAGGTCTTAAGTGAACTAAACACTGCGGGTGTGTGTGTGTGCCCCGGCCGTGTTCACACCGACCCAAATGAACTGCACCAAGCGGCTAAACGCACCAGGGTTCGATTCAACTGGACTATACAAGGCAGGTGTGAACGCACCCTAAATTTATTTTTGCTTGACTCATTTTTTTCTTCTCTTAAACTCTCTTTTTCTGAGAAAGTCTTGCTTTATCTTAATGACACAAAACCATAACCATAAATACTCAAGTAAAGTAGAAGTATGTTAAAGCGCTCATGTCATGCTTTTCCGGTTATTACCCATCCCCATCCCCATCCCCATCCCCTGGTCCAAATGGACCAATCTGCGGAGCTCCTCACACACACACACTCAGCCAGCCTTATTTTTCTCAGCTGCAGCTCCGTGGACTCAGCCTGAGACAGCGGGGCGAGGCCCGAGCTGGGCCCGGTCCGAGCACACACACAGACCCACAGCCAGGCTGCGGGTGTGTGTGTGCTCCGGCCGAGCTCGGGCCGGGCCTCGCCGTGTCCCGCCGTCCCGCAGACCCCGCGCAGCAAGCAGGAAACAACACCAGCAAACCAGCTCACACTGTCCGCTCCAGCAGCGAGCCCCGCAACGTCCCGCCAACACGGCACCCAGACCCCACGCAGAATTCTCATCTGTTTGTCATTACTGGTGTCATTTTCTGGTTGCTAACAAACACCATTGCAACACATAATCACTGATGTTCCGCTCCAATCAGAGCACACTGGGCTCACAGGGAGGGGGGGGACAGGAGCTCCAACAAGCCGTTTAGGACAGAGAGTGAATAATAATAATAATACATTTTATTTATATAGCGCTTTTCACAACTCAAAGACGCTTTACAGTATGAGGGAGGGTAGACAAACAAGGACAGGCAAACAAATAAATATAGTAAAATACACATGCTATACAGAGATGCTGTATGAGAAACCAATGTGAGTTTGGAAAATTGCACAATTTAAATCTATTCTAGTAGACCTTGTAATAGTCCTTTATGTTATATAGTTGACTGCAGGTCATGGAGAGTAATGAGGTATCCGTAGACCTTTGTATGAGGCATCTTTATTTACGTAACAGCTCTTCAGTCATGATACATCCATGCATCCTAGATGCGGGCTCACATACACACTGTATCACTCCGCAGCCGCACCCCATCAGTAACGTCCTGATGGTATACGTGCGCGGCACTATATACTACAGACCTCAACAATGGAATTATGATCAGTAGAAATGGCCATGAAATGGGACCTTTAAATTAGTACAAGTGCAATGCAAGATTTAATGTACTTCGTAACATTACACATTCCGCTAAATGTATGATGTTAACCAAAATTCATATTTCCAGCAGATACATTTGCAAATGGGACATTACTTTATTTAGTTTTTCTGGAATATTAAATAACAGCTACCCTGCTGGGGCTCTTCCTGAGAAACGGCTCCACTCTGCATACATCTGGCCCTATTGTGTCTCATGCTGTGAGATTTGCCCTTTTAGTCCTCTCCAAAAATAGACTACTTCAAAAGAGATTTTACCCTCAGCTCCGCTCGTGCAATTTAGGTTATGAATAGTTTAATCACACATCCTTTATTAAAGTAGTTCACCAAAATATTTCACACTCAGACGGGGGGAAAGTAATGGATTCAATCCTGTCACAAAGTGTCCCTGAAATGCTGTCAGCCGAAAGCTTAAGATGTAAATTAAACAGAGGAGGCTGCTGGGAGCAAAAGGCTCTGTGTCTCACTGAGCAGGAGAGGGGGGGGGGGGGCTCTGCAGGACACAGAGTCTGCATGCTGATCACTCTCCTTCACCACAGACCTTCTCATCTGCTCCTGGCATGAAACAGGATTACAAATGTTGGTTAGAATCCTGCATAATATCAGTCAACAGCTAAATAACACCAAGGACGGTCTGAGGAAACACTCTTGGTACGTTCTTCAAGTATAAGGTGGATCCTACAGGGACAGAAAATGGTCTAGTTAATATATTTTAACACAGGGATCCCAAAAGGACCCAAAAGCTTTATTGCGCAAGAGTCTAATTTTTTGTCATGAAAATCTGAGTTCTAAAGCTCCTCCAACAACTTCATAAAAATACATGTCATAGTGAAATAGACAAAATGGTTTAAATAACTTGCAGCAGTAGGAAATACATATACATATAAAATAGAATAAGATTGAATAAAATGTCAAATTAGAAAATAGAGAGTAGAATGAATACTGTTTACTTTAATAATAAATGAATATGAGGACTATAAACATTAAAGGTGAGATGTCATGCTTTTCCGGTTATTACCCGTCCCCTTGTGTGTTATGAAGGTTTTTCTGCATGTAAACGGTGTGCAGAGTCAAAACCCTCAAAGTACACCCTGTAGCGAGTAAAACTCTAACACAGAAAATACCTCCCCAAAACGCCTCGTTGGTGAAACGTCATCATCCATTTGATTCTTCCAGGTACGTGCTTACGAAAGCACGTACCCAGAACTAAATGGGCCAATCCGTGGAGCCGGTACGTTACGTCCGCGGAGCCGTTACGTTAAGCCCCCGCTGATTGGTCCAAATTGACCAATCCACACACACACTCAGTGCAGGCAGCTCAGCTGATTTCTCCTCCCTGGCTGGCTGATAACAGACAGTTGGGATCG
>CALSBZ010043590.1:399598-422478 GCA_943591055.1 Gobionotothen gibberifrons | reverse complement strand
ATATGTGGAAATATATGAGCTATATATGACACATATATCTCCTATTAATCCACATATATGCACATTCAAATTCCAACCGCTCGCGGATACAGGAAAACACAACAGACAGAACAAAGGCATTCTCTCTTAGTGAACTAATGGATCCATGTCTTACTTGATATTGTACTCCCCTTCCAACCAGAAAGGTGCCAACTGTAATGAGCACAATCAACAAAACTATTCTGACTCTTATCCCTCGTGGACCCCACAATTGCTTTGGCTTTGTTCTCGACTTAATCTCTATTTTCTCCATGGTTGTCAGTTACAAAATTCAAATTATGAGTACAAAAATAATTTATTCTAAATTTGGACTATTTTTCAGGTGTAAAACAAAAAATAGGTTTTCACTTTAGTGTACTATCTATACAAATCTAAAGACAATTCATCTTTCGAGCTGTTTCTATCTTATTCTTATTTCTATTTATTGTTTTGTTCCAGCTCTGCCAAATCAGTCCTAACTTCCAATAATTTCTGGAAGGTGCCAGTGAAGGGTGACAATGTGTGAGGTGGTGTCAATTTGCTCCTTTTATCTTTACCTTTAAACCGGAGTGCATGTGAAGTTCGTTACAACTTCTCACGGTTCCGTCCACCTGGGTTCAATCTCACTGTCTTTTGTGAACTTTCACCCTCACCCAATCACCTGGCCGAAACGGAGTGTCTTTTGGTGTCTCGTCTGGTGTCTCTGCAGTTCTCTGAACCTGTGTAGACAAGACTTGGATAATATTACTCAGAGCCCTGACATATTCATACACTTCAATTTATCTGATACCCAAAGCTGGATCACTCCCTCCTTGGAGAAGGCCCAAACCTCGGCATACTTGTTGTTGTTAAACACTTGTTATTATTTATGAACTACTACGTCACTGAAATCAACATATCTGTATAATCATGACACTCCCTCCTTTGAGCATAACATGCTCAATTAATATGATTACCCTATTATGTGCAGAACGTGTAAAACGCATAACGTTGTACCAAATCAATATAACTGCTCCGTGTACCCTTAAGGCGTACAAAAATATCATATGGTGTATTGTATAAAAACATATTCACTAAAAACCTGCCATTAGTACAAAAAATAGTTTACTCTGTTTCAATAACGGCTTCAGTCATGGTATTATGCATCATTGTTTCTGCGATTAGAGGCTTGTCTGACACTGCTGAACCAACATATGATAAAATATTTCTCTAAACTAGAGTGAAAATACGAACTATTTTCACAAAAGGTGACATGCAGAGAACATGAAGGGCTGGTGCCCCTCACTAAAAATGAGATATTGCCTTACGCACTACATTATAAATCAGTAAAGTCACTCAAGAATAAATAGATAAAGACTGATTTTTTAACTGTTATAAAATCCTAGAACTCCTTCATCTAAGCTCTCAACCAGTGTTATTCTATTTAGTTTACAGCTCATGCCTTAGAACAGATACTTCAGACCTATTATAAAATTGTGTCTCTGTGAAAATGTAATCTGACTCCATAAATCACATAATTTTTCTAAAAAACTAGGCTTTCCACTAATAATAAATGAAGTTCCCTTTAAACACAGCCCCGGTCTTCTGACGGGGTCTATCTATGTACTGGCTGGTTGGTTGTGCCAGTCTCTGCCGCTCCGACACTCTTCTCCCTCTAACAGTCACTCTCTAGTTCTGCTGGGTTCTTGTTGACTTCTTCACTGGTTTGAGACAAGCGACCCTATCGGAACACCTCCCTTTGTAGCCAGACTTCACCACAGCAGAATCGAGTTTCTGTTTTCAGGTCTCAACAGCTTCTCGTCAGGTGTATCGCTGTCCCTTGAACTGCAGTCGGTGTAAACAGGAGGACTTGGTAAGGATCTCCCGTCTTCATATTTTGGGTGGAAATCCATCGTCTTGACCTCACTAGCTGTGTGGACTCAATAGTTTTCTGTGTGGGGGAACAACATCACTCGTAATCTCTATCCTTCTCATAATTACAAAAATAGTCTGCTTAATGTTCTATTATATTTTAATCTTTACTTATCTATTCATGTTTTATATTTAAATGCAATATGTTATTCTCAATCTTTCAAATAACATTCTACCTCTCCTTCCTGTGGTCTCAGATGTGGCTTAATGTAGCTGGATTTAAAAGATACCCTCCTGGGCTGAAGATGCATCACCTGGTGGTCTGGCCCTCTGAGCTCCCTCATCGTTTTGGTTGGCAGGCTGTCTGGGGTATTTGGTCCCTGTTTGGCACCATCTGGTTCATGTTTGGCGCCATTCCTCCTCTTGGTTGTCCCTGGAATCCTCTGCCACCACTGTGTCCTCCGCGGTGCTGAAATTGTACATCTTTGTACACGGGTGTTGGTGGCTGTGATTGGGTGGGGACATACACAGGGGTTTGTTGCGTCTGAAATTTGGGATTATACTGTTGTCTCTGAGGCTTCTGAAATGGTGTAGGAAAGTATTGTGGTGCTTTTGGTTGCTGTAATTGGTTTAGCGGACATTCATTGGACCAATGTGCCATCTGTCCACATCTGAAGCAACCACCATTCTGGACACCTCCTCCTCTGCCTCTTCCTTTTCCTCGGAAACCTCCTCCTCCCCTTTGTTGATTCTGTATCCGATTTTCTGGCACTTCCAGAGCTTGAACTGTTGGAAGTGTCTGGACTGCATTCTCTGGTTCTTTGGCCATCTTTGATGCAGCTGCCATTTGCCTTGTCGCTTTCTTTCTTTTATTAGCTTCGGTATCTTTCTCAGCTATTTGTATCTTCAAGAGTCTTATTTGTAATGCTACCATTTCTGTCTCTTGTGTTTCTCTTTTTCGTCGTCTTTCTTCTGTGCTTTCTTCTAATCGTATGCTCTCTTTAGCAATTGCAGTTGAGCCTGTCACTGTGACAGGTTTCAATCTGGTGTCATTAGGTGACATGTTTCTTCAATACTAGGATATAATTATTAAGTTATCAACGATTCAACACTAATCCTCCGACTAGTACCCTTGTATTCCTTATAAAAATGTCCTATCTCTTCAGATTTTTTTTTTTCTCAAAAAGTTATGTATATATTTTTTTTTTTATTAATTTTTTTTTTTTTTTTTCTCCAAAAGATTTTTATTTTTTATTTTTTTATTTAAAAGTTTAAGATTTTATTTTATTAAAAATTAAAATTGTACAATGTTTGGATTTTTGAAATATGTAAAGGAAATATTGTGAACATTTCCAATCTGGTATTTAATGTGTACCCTGAAATGCATATGATTATGCAAATTGGCTTGTTTTAGCTTCAATACATCTGTTTGAATAATCTATGACTATTATATAAGATCTCTTTTATCTTAAAAATAGAAACCACATGTATTCTTACTGCTGATGTTTATTATTGATACTCTGTTTCCCTATGGTGTAATCTCCAGCTTAAACCACTAGGTGGAGCTGTTGTAGAATAACCTCTTTTTACAAGATGGCTATTTTCCTTAAAAAGTATCTTAAGAATGGGAAAAGAATTTCAATATGGTTAAACAATAGAGCACAAAACTCGCCAAAACACATCTGCCAACAAGAACACTGCAAAAAACACGCCTAAACACATTTGCCAGCATTAATCAATTCAAAAATGAGATTTGAGACTCCCCAATATTCTTTCACTACAAATACTCAACTCTCAACGGAATTAATAACCTGTTTTAACAAACTGTACTATTTCCGAGATCCAACTGTGACAAGAAGTATGATTTGTTCTTCAGTAATTGGAAGTCAGAACAATTCCTCATTTGGAGTGAAACCAGCCAGCTTAGTATAACAAAGGTATAATTTGCATTTTACAAAATGGCGCTTTTCCCTTTGCCTCATTGGAATGAAAACAAAGGTGAATGAGTCAATTAGCATTTCACTAAATGGCGTCTGCCATGTCTCTGTTTTTTCAACATGTGGTC
The DNA here is from genome assembly GCA_943591055.1 of Gobionotothen gibberifrons. NCBI lineage: Eukaryota > Metazoa > Chordata > Actinopteri > Perciformes > Nototheniidae > Gobionotothen > Gobionotothen gibberifrons. The sequence goes on along the minus strand of CALSBZ010043590.1, from coordinate 418,544 downwards.
TTAGAACAAAGGGATTTGAAAATAGACCTGGTCTTACTAAAAAAGGAAAATCCGGTTTTTTAGTACATGCAAAAGAAAACAATCACAAACAAAAATGGGCTTTATCCTAAAGATATCCTCTTCTTAAAATTAGGAACCCTATGATGCTTAAGCCATAAACTTCTCCACATCATACTATTTGACTTTAAAACCTCTATTGTTTTTATCTGTTCTTATTAAAACACGCCAACATAGGACAAATTAAGTCGCCAATCATAGACAATTAGCAGAATATCGTCATACTAACGCAGTTACGTCGCACTACTCATCGTAATCCAATCGCAATGTTTGGTAGCAAATAGAACAGAATAAAAAACACTGACTTTAGCCTTCCTCTCGCACTAAATCAGACCTTTTAAAAAAGGTTTTTTTAACTCATATTACCAGTCGTTAGCCGGTATGCTACGCTTTTGTTCAAGTCTTCATGTTCTGTGTCCTTCAATCTTAAATCTATATTTAAATGAGCATCGATACTCTCAAATTGATAGTTAAAAACTATCAAGATGACAAAAGACACATCTCTGAAGACTAACAAAACGCCTCAATGAATTAATGTTTACACAAGTTAATGTTTAAAATATAACACACACAAAATATAAAAGCATGCAGGATTAAATGGAAAAATGAAATGAAATTAAACTCACCGTGCTTGTGAAAAAACAGCGCCACTGCCTTTAAAAAGATTATTTTTTATCAATTTGGGTTGGTTTTAACATTCAAATGATGCAGTCTTTCCCAGAAGTACAACTCACCAGACAGACACACTCTCCTATTGTTTACTATGTAATCTAGTGAAGACTTTGAATAAACAGGTCCTTCGTTACCTTTCAGCATGGGCCCCGAGTGTGTGTCTGCTGGTGGCTGAAACTCCTGTGAAAAACTGCTGGATCTCCCGGTTAGCGATATCACCGTCTGGGTCAGCCAATTATTAGCTTATTCGTTATTAAAGCGTTCCAGGAGAGAAGTTTAGGATAAATGAGACCAATGGAGTCTCTGTCTTAAGTTTCAAATGGTTCTTTAATTCAAATGTGGCGCGGTAATGTAACAAGCAGGCATACGGGAGTTGAAATTGGAGGAAGCGGCTGCAGCTGCTTCCTCCGGGAATGGGTGAAGGAAAAGAGACCCCAGCTGTGCTCACTGGCCGCCTTTATACTCTCTCTTCTGTGGGGGAGGGAGCCAGCCGCCATAGTCTTCAATGTCCAACTTTGCACATAACAGAGGATTTTTCATTGTATATTCAACACATGACTAAACACGCCTTGGTTCTACACACTCGCCTGCATCACTTTTTATCTTATCACAACGGCTGGTATTGTTTACGTTCGGTTTTACATTGAGTTCAAGCTTCCGTCAGTATTTCAGAGATAACTTCCGGAATAGATTTTCAAAATAAACTTGTATTCTGGTTCTGGCGAAATCATTTCAAAATAAAAGCTTAACATACATTTTGCGTGAATAATTCTGTTTTTCAATAAAATCAACATTTAAGCTAAATTATGCCATTACAACATTGATTTAATTACCAACACCTTTCAACGGGACAACGACCCAAAGCACACAGCCAAGATAACAAAGGAGTGGCTTCAGGACAAGTCTGTGAATGTCCTTGAGTGACCCAGCCTGAGCCCAGACTTGAACCGGATTGAATATCTCTGAAGAGATCTGAAAATGGCTGTGCACCGACGCTCCCTATCCAACCTGATGGAGCTTGAGACGATCTGCAAAGAAGAATGGGAGAAACTGCCCAAAGATAGGTGTGCCAAGCTTGTAGCATCATACTCAAGAAGACTTGAGGCTGTAATTGCTGCCAAAGGTGCTTCAACAAAGTATTGAGTAAAGGGTGTGAATACTTATGGACATGTGATATTTGAGTGTTTTGTTTTTAATTCATTTTCTTTAAAGCTGTTTTCACTTTGTCATTATGGGGTATTGTGTGTAGAATGTTGAGAATAGAAATGAATTTAATCAATTTTGAAACAAGGCTGTAACATAACAACATGTGGAAAAAGTGAAGGGGTATGAATACTTTCCGGATGCACGGTATAACACACACTCTGGCTACTGTGATGGTACACAGTCTGATGAAACTATAACTATATGTTGATGTGAAGGACATCAATTTAAAAAAACACTCAATATATTGTAGTCCTGTAACTCCTCCTTTAACTATCACAGTTGCCTGTTTCCTGGCCCCTAAACTGGGATCCAGTTATCAAAACATTGAGACCCCCTGGTTTAGTATGTATAGGACATGTAATAGTGTGGTATGGCATAATAAATCATAATGGTAGAAAAAGTCATTACTTGCTGGTTGAATTCCATACACATGTTGTAAACATTCATAATAAACAGTATGTCATATTATTATATGACATAATGTTATATATTATAACATGTTATGTTATATATATACTGTTACATACTGTACTATATTTAGTACAGTATAACATTCATGATATATTATGCTATAAAATAGATAAATAAATATTGGTATAAATAAAAATAACTATTAAAAAGGTTAGAAAAGAAATATATATAATACTAAGCCATTCAAATGTCTAACAGAATCCATCAAAAAGTAATAGTTTACTATCAATAGAAAAACCAAAAAAAGTAATAATAGGACAATAGAAATGACATTCAAACATCAAAGTAAAGCATGCAACAAGTTGTTATAAAAATGTCAAGAAATCTGTTTTGTTATAGTTTGCATTAATATATATAAAGCAATTGAAAAGTTACGTTATAATATTAAGTCAACTCAATGGAGTGAGCGGAATTCAAAAAGCCATAATAGATTTCATAATAAAGTATAGGCAATGATATAACATTGAAAAAATTAAAATCTTAATCAAATATATCTTTTAAAAAGTCAAGTATGGCTTCAAAAAGTCATAACAAGTGATAGTAGCCTATAGCCAAACATGTCATCGTACTCTCTGGAAAAATACATACTGAGATCTAATTTGACTGATTATTTGAATGCCTTTAAGACCCTGCAGACCCCCTGGAATAGATCATGTCTGCTAATGACCACACAGTCAAATAAACCATAAAGCACCATTTAAAAAAACACAGTTTTATTGCATCAATGTTTAATCATTTGACTTTTGTACAGATCTCCATATTTACAATCACATAATTAATATGCCTCTAATAAATAGTACAACTGAAAGTATTTCTATAGTCTACATGTTTCAATATTACACATGCAAAGTATGTATAGGGTGTGCTTGTCTAATACATATGCTATGTTATTATTAGCTATGTACAAAGTCACATAACGATAACACCATGCTACTGAAGAGACACTGTGCGTTTCCCCTTCAAAAGAAAAGCCTTTACACATGCAACTGTCCTGCAGGGGCGAGGACAGTTTACAGTAACATCAACTCAAATAAAACACAAACACAAATACAAATAAAATCTACATTACAATGCTTTTTTTCAAAGAAAAATGAATGTTTTTCCAGTTAACATGCTAGCAGTGACTAGCTGTGAATTTGGCGGGACATTTTCACCACTGCTGCAAAATTGACAGATTTAAAACAATAATATTACATTTGAATCAGTGTTACCTTTACATGTATACAAAAGGCCAACGCCAGTGTGACCTACAGTGATATGTAGACTTTGCACAAAGTGCTCTTTACTCAGTCTTCAAAATGTAATATTACTCATTTATTTGTGATTTTCCTTCCATAGGCAAGAATATATATATATTCTGTTTCAAATACAAGTAATGCTCTACCCACAGTGTTGATAGACCAAAGTCAACATTTAAGTACATACATACAAATCCTCATATTTTAACATTTAACATCAACAGTTGTCAGACATTGTGAATATAAAGCCTGGCTTTGCCAAAGTGCTTTCAGCTACACATCTCACTTCCCCTCTAGATGGCAGTCTTTCACCACCCTACAGCCCTCTTCATCGTTTCCCTGGAATGGATGACAGGTACAGTGCAAACACATTACAGGAACAGGACAGACATGTTTCTGCCAAACAATGCCAGGTTGATCTTGTGTTTCCACATTGGAACACGTTAAAGAGTCTATATTGTGTCTGGGTCACCTCTGTGGAGTTCTATGGCTTTGGCAAGAGGGTTGAGGGGGGGGGGGGGGGGGGGGGGGGTCTTCACCTCCTGACCTGTTTGTAATGGGGCAGCCACCTCTCTCTCTGCTGGTCCCCCTCCCCCCTCTGAACCAGAGAGAGCAGAGAGCACTGACAGTCACACACACACACACACACACACACACACACACACACACACACACACACACACACACACACACACACACACACACACACACAGCAGAACCAGACGGTGTATTTACAAAAGACGCTTACTTGATCTCATGCACTTGACAACAGGTGTTTGTACATACATGTGGCGTGATGTCAGAGCAGGAGTTTAGAGCACACCTCAGTCAGAATCAACCTGTTAGGGAGTTACTCAAAGTTTGACAAGACCCTTATTTTACACAAATTGTTGTGATTCAAAGTTCTTTATCTGTGGTCTTCACACAATAGGGACAATTAAAAAATGAGAAAATGTTAAATGCTAAATATAGTTTTTTGTTCATATAGATCTTTGCAGACTTAGTTTAAATGATGGATTCAAATTCATAAAATGTGCAACAGTGATAGGGTCATAGATGGATACATTATAATTCCTTTTCATTTTAACATGACATACTGTATAGATTTGTATGGAAAAATCCACCCTTACATCTACTGTACATCTACCTGTAAACCTTACAGCATTTACAAACTGCATGTTTTCACATTACCAAGTTTGAACCCAACTTCCTTCCATAATTCCAGGGTGTTATCCAGGTAAGATAAAAGATCTGCCCTTTCATATGAAAGGGTGGATCTTTTATTTGAACAGGACAAAGACAACTTTTCTTTGCACCTTAACAGTGTTCACCCAACAGTGAAGGAGGAGATCTAAAAAACACATTTCTGAGCTAGTGTGTTCTAAAATGAATATCACAGGGCCAAAACACAGGCCAGGAGTGACCATTCAACATTTGGACTGCACGCTCGACTGCTTGGTGTGGGTGGATGATCTGATGCCAGCACTTTATACCAGGCGCAGGAGATGGAAATAGAAGGTTGGAGAGCTGGAGCACTGTGAGCTGTGACGTATGGCTCTTTCTGCTTGAGTGGTGGCCGGGTCTATCATTATACTTCCAGGAAGCATAAGAAAATAACTATTGTTCCCTTTCCGTGGTTCCATTTCAGTCCTGGTGGCTCATCAGACTCCTGCTGGGTGACAGATCTGCAGCTCTGAAAACCGCTGCAGCTCTGAACTCCTGCACTCAAGCTTCTTTTTTTGTTACTTTTTTTTATTGCATCAAGGAAACATACACGACAGAGTATTATGTGTAATGTCAGCCCTTGAGTGTCCCTGTCAGAGTAAAGGGGGAGGAGCCTCCATGACTCCTCATGCTGGCTTCAGGTGGAGAGGTGCCACTTGTTCGAACAAAAACGAAGAAAACATTAAAAAATGTATTTTCTCGATGATTCGTATGTTCTTCCTTTAGTTATTTTCCTATCAGCAGGGATATGATCTCACCGCCTGGCATGCACATGCTCAGTGGGCGGAGCTACTCCATGCCGTTCCTCAGCATCTGGTTGGCTGCGATGAGCATCACGCTGATGATGAACGCCATGGCGAAGGCGCAGATCAGGCTCTTCCTCACGCACGTCTGACGGTTCTTCTTTGAAGGGTGGACTGAGAGAGAAATGAGAAGGAGACACAGGAAAGTGACAGCTTAAAAGACGCTTACACTTCTTTTTCTGACATGTTTGAATTTATCACCAGAGAAAGAAGATAATGAAGACAAACAGAGGGAGCACACGAAAAGGTACACAACACACTCTAAGTAGCCTATTATATGTCGTAAAAAAGCAATATAAAAAAGAATTGTTCATCATTAACAATATCAAAATCATCAAATAGTATGCATCAAAATGTCATACATAATATCATAGAAATTAATATTATAGTTTCCAATAAATAATAACAAAAAATGGGATATAGTAAGACATAACATTCTCACAATAAAGTCAGTACTATACTATGTCATCAAAAGACTTAAAAAAGCATAGTATTTTATAAAAATACCATACAAATATCCAGTTATAAAAAGTCATAGTATACTATGTCTTAAAAATACCATAAACATCATTGTTTGTCATAAAACATGACATAAAGCATCGTGGTATATGCCACAAAATGTCCTCATATAAAGTGGCAGTATAGTTTGTTAACAAATAATGTACTACTATGGAATGTCCTAAAAGAGTGAAATGGTAACGTATGTAACAGAAAGTCATTTTATAGTTAGCCACAAAAATGTCACGTATAACAGTAAAGTACTGTATGTCAAAAAAAAGTTCTCCAAATGATATATACAACATAGCATAACATGACAAAACGTCATAGTATAGTATGCAATAACAAGTCATGGTATAAAAACACTCAATGTGTTTACAGTATAACAAATAACCAAAAGTCAGAAAGAAAGTGTTTACTTCTTTAGTCTGTGTCACATGCTCTGCCCTAGGGGAGAATAATGCCATTCAAACTTAAATAAAACAGATGTCTAAAAATGCAAGTCTTGCTTCTGTCAAAATGTTTTTTGGTTTGTTTGGAAAAGCAATGGAATATAGACCTAAGGCAGAATATGAGTCCAAAAGCCAAAGGGCTATCAGAGGTTGGACATTGACAGGTAATACTCGGAAAGCCTAGCATAATGAAGTAACATGACGAGGCTCCAACAGTACTAAAAACCTGTTTGCTATACAAGTGTCCCTAATATCAAACTGGGACGCTCCATACCCCTATTGCTTCATTCTGCATTAGGACATGTTCTAGTGGTTGTAGTATTTATGATGGCAGTAAAGGATTAAAGGAAGACACAGTCTGTGCAGGGAGAGCTCTGCAGTTGATGGGTGAATACAAACCTCCCCCCTGGAGGCTGGGGTCTGTTACCTCTGTGAATCCAATGTGTCCAATGTTAACTTATGTCACATACTCAACTAACACATTTAATTAACGTTTCTACTAACATACTTATTTTTTACCAGAATAAAGCTAACCAAGTAGTCTAATTTGAATTGATATCTTGATCTACATGTTGAAGTCTCAAGGACTACCCAGGACAAAAGCCTTCCTTATTGAGTGAGTGTATTACGGGTTGGGAGTGAGGGTGTGTTGGAGGATGTTGGGACTAAAGCTCATTTTCATTTGTATCTTTATATATTTATAACTGGCAGAGAAAGTAGGCTATATTCAGTCTTTATTTCAGACTCAAGGTCCACATCACAATATATAATCAAGCAATGACTGAATATACTGTTTGCATACATCATTTCACAACTGAAGAAGGCTCGAATATGATTGACACTAAGCATGTCAGTGATTGAGTGAGTGCTAATTGAGCCATTCAACACAAAGATGTACTGCATAGTGTCATTCTCCACTGTGGCTCGGACCACAGGACATACACTAGAGGTGTGATGTCACATCAGTGTTGCCGGGCGACACTGACAGCTCTGCTCTGGATACCATCTGAATGAGCAGCGGGAAACTGTGCAGTGATCAGAGAGGGACACTGAGGGTCACAGCTCTCAGGAGAGGACTGGGTGTACCGCACACATCAGACAGGAAGACCAAGGCTTAGTCTGAAAGATTTACCATACACCGCGTCATTGGCCTGTTTGAACTATGGAGTGAACAAAATGTAGATACTGTTACTTCCTTATTTGAATAACGTTTATTTACTTGTTAAGATGAGTCCTATCCAGTAAAACATTTCTTGTGAATCTCTAGAAGATGCTTTCAATTGTCTGAAGATGTCATATCTGCTTATCAAACTGAAGGTGTGAGGATTGAAGACATGGGGAGTTAAGGTACATGCAGCTTAGACTACATTCTTCATGAAGGCTTTAATGAGCAGTCTTTGTTTAGTGCTGATTCACTATTGTGGTCCATTTGAATGTGTTTTTTGGTGCTATAGAATTGCAATCAGTTTTATTTAGAGGTGTTTTTAACGTTTCCACAATACATTTAAGTATGAAGAGTTGAGACTAAATAGCAGCATCATCTTAATGCTAAAACCTTTAAAGACAAAATAACTTGAGTGCAATGAAATGAAATAGATATTCAAGTAGAGACAAAGATTCACACAAGCAGATTTGGGGAGTAACAGAGCTCATGTAAAGGGATTATGTAATTAGATTACAAAACAGGAACTGTAATCCTAACAAAGAAATGACTTGCATGATTATAATGTTACAATACATTTTCAAATGGAAATGTGTTCTTCACTTATTTTGTATGCAATAGATTGATGCCTTATCTGTTGGACAACTTAAAAAAAAACATGTACATGTAGAAAACTAAAAGCAGCATTTTTAAGCTGTTCTGTTCTGTAGGCTAATACTTTAAGTGTGAATCTATACGCCTACTGCTTTATGGTTTTCACTTTCTTTGCTTCATTTGTTCTGTTTTTAATTCAGCAGGTGAACCTATATGTTCATAAAATAGTGTGTGTGAGCTTAACTGTGTGTATTCAACTAACACGGAGCATTTTCTGATTGCTGGTGTATTACTGTCTGCATATGCTGAATGAAAGGCAGGTTTTTCTATCAATCAAATCTCTGAGCAGAGGACACACTTCTGAACCTAAACATGTTGGTCACACAAATTGTTCTGTTGTCTTACTTAATTAAAAAACCATCTAATTGATATTTATTTTCTCTTTTATTTATGTGCATTACATTTAGTATGCAGGTAATCCAAAAGCGGAAAGTAATGACGTTACATTACATTTATATTGTGATACTTAGATTAGGTTTCTAATGACATTTTGTTAGGTAACTAGTAACTTGTAATTGTTACTGAATACATTTTTAAAGCACCCCTCCCAACCCGGCACACAGCAGCATTCTCTCTCTGCTATAGTTTTTCTGGTTTGATCTGCCTCCCCCCCAGCCGGTACCTCCCCTCTCCTTCCCCCTGCAGCGGGTTGTCGGACTGCCAGCGGCTGAAATGATTTTACCGGGTCGAGGTAAGTAGAGATGCTGGGCCAATGATCCGCAGATACATGGCTCACACTCTCACACACTCTATTTTTAACTCTCAAGAAGCACTAAAGTAAGTACAAATGCCTCTTGCCTGCTCCAGAGAAAGTGCACTGTGGAAAGTGAGACGGCTACATCTTACTTGGCCAAGGCATCAAGGCAGTGTCATAAACTGGCAAACTCTCAGTGACAAATACTATTCAGACTCTCACACCATGTAAAACGTGATGGGACTGGATTTTGAGCCAAATTGATTATCTGAGAGTGAGCCATTAGCCAATGGGAAGGTTACGTAACTAAACAGTTGAGGAAGCATCTTGGCTATAGTGTTTGTACACAAGCCATTATGGAAATATGTTCTTACCCACACCCTCACAGCCCTCAACCTTCCACCGCACTATACCTCTGATGCAGTAATAACGCACATTTCCCCGTTGTTGAACAAATAAAGGAATTCTGATTCTGATATATTCAGCAAACAGATGTTCCTTGAAACGTCTTAATTGCATAAACAATACAAAATACTGTGCTGCAACAACTACTTGATTTAATTTAATAGATTTGTATTGTATTGATTCATACAGTACCAAGAAGTTATTATAACATTTAGTCTAATTTAATTGAGGAACTGGATATATTGAACACAGTCAATAGGTGAAGCTAATTTACTGACAATAGATTGAATATTTCTTTAAGTTAACTATGACAGCCCTACTAATCACACATATAAAAACCCATGTGACCACAGGTGGAAGGACTGGAGGAATATCTCAACGACCCCGTGATGCAGCACCATCTCATCCAAACGCTGCCGGGCAGAATGAGAAGACAGCTGCTCTACAAACGGTGACTTTTACTCTTATTTAGCTTTCTGGCTCTCCCTGTAACTATGATTTCTACATGTGGTACTTATGGGTTCTTTATTTCAGGAAATACATCTTCGCCTTCCATGAGAACCTCCAGAAGCTGGTCTACATGGGTCTGGTGCAGTTTGGGCATGTTGAGAAGTTCAAGGAGAAAGACCAGGTACACATTCACGAGTCACACAATGCCAGAAAAACATCCAAAACATGTGACTGCTGATCTGACTCCCTCATAAAACACATCATTTCATTTGGCTATTATCCTTACATTTCAAATAAACCAAAACAAATGTATCTCAATGAAAAAGAAAAAAAGCTTCTTGTTCAAGGACTTATTAGTAAAAAATATGCAATAAAAAGTTGTGTCAAAGAGTGTATTTCAGCCTTTTATTCCTTGGTTATGAGTATTGTAAAAGCACATTGTCAAAATAAAATGAATATTTATAAGAGCTTATAACTAATAACTTATAACGCATAAAAGGCTTTCTTTCTTTCTTACTTTTTTTCTTCACTCAATTTCATCCTGCAGGATTATAGTTAATTTGCTTCATTAGGTTTGCTGTTGTTATGAAACTACACTAACAATTACCCATATGCTGAGCCATTTCATTCTTTATTAACACCTACATCTTCTTTCTTTGTAAATAAATCCAAACTACATGATAAATGATTATGCAACTGATTTATGGCTCAACTGTTTTAACAAAGTAAAAAGCCAATCAGAATGCAGGTCCAGCAGCTCCGTAGACGGGATAGTCTACAGACTAGTCGGACTCAAGGCGACAGAGAGGTATCTGCTGCTGAACGGTAAATACATAACCCAGATATAACAGTAATAACTTGATATATTGTTGTCAAATCAAAACAGTGAAAATGTACACTCTGGCCTAAAGTTGTAGGTGTGTCACTGACATCTGGAGACTGACACTGAAGAACTCCCGACTTGGTTACAGAAATAATTAAACCAGTGCAAAGTGCCTTTAGGTAACTGTTGAAGAGCAAAGCACATTTTGCACAGTTCATTTTGCATCATTAATTGTGCTTCTGCTGTGAAACAACACTAACATCTTCCCATATACTGAGCCATGTAGTCCCTTTATTATGACCTACAATCTTATCTTTAAATCAAGCCAAACTATTTGAGAAAATAAGATGCAACTGATTTAAAATTAAACTATTTTAATAAAGTATTATAATTGTGTGTCTTTTCCAATACCACAGCAGCTATTTTCCAGTATTGAGCTGTTGGAGTCAGAGTTGAACGGGGTGGGAGCAGTGTGGAGCTGCCAGCTGTGAGGGTGGAGGAGGGCTGTGGTCCAGACAGAAGTTTTCAGTCCAGTCATCTGAACGCTGTCAGCCTCATAAAACACCTCCAGCCGCCCAAACGTACTACACCTCTCACTGTCAAGTATCCACAGAGCATTTTCTTCAGTGGTTCACTGTGGTCGTGAAGGAAATGAGCTGTACGCTGGTTTCCTGCTGACTTACGGCTGTCTACCTTCCCCTGTGCTGTAAATCAGTTGACCAGTAGGGGAAATAAAAGTCATGTTACTTGATAAGCAATTTTCGAGCCATCAACTACCGGTTTGATGATGAAATGCTTCTGGGGGCAAGAGCTCCGGATACTATAAGACCACAAATGGAAACCAGAAGGGTTTGGATACCAACATCTTATATACCAAATCCAGGGGCGGCACCAGGGGGGAGGATTGCCAAAGCACCCCCTAAGCAACCCCAAGAAATATGTTTTTATTTCTTTTTTCCCCCGAAAATTCTTATTATTTTTATTAAATTAGAAAAATTATTGATTACATCAATGCAAATGTGAAACAAACACATTTTTGACCAAAAACATAAAGCCAACACAGGTGATATGATTAGGCCAATGGCCAGCACTAGGGGTGTAACGGTTCACAGAAGTCACGGTTCGGTTCATACCTCGGTTTGGGGGTCACGGTTCGGTACGGTTTCGGTACAACAAGGAAAAGCAAAAAAATTTCCCAAATGCATAATTTTTTTTTGCTGTTATTTATTTTTAACAGTAGTGCAAGTTTTGGTATGAAAATAAGGAACTCTAACATTTGGAATCATTAACTGTACTACACAGTTAAAAACAAACCACAAACAGTAACACACACACTCAGATAGCCATATTATTTATAATGGCTGATGTCAAACAAAAAGGTTCAATAAGCTGTACAACTAAAAAGAATGTCTTGAAAATATTAAAATAAATAATAAGAAAGTGTTTCAATCACAATCAATAAAAGGCAATACAGAACTGTATAACATCTCCTGATGTCAAAATATAAATTAAATACAATGATAAATATAAAACAAAATAAAATCTGTACCTTTAGGAGCAATGTCTAACATGTGTAATTAACTTGTGAGTGTGTGAGGCCATTATGCCTAACTAAAGGTACTCAAGCTTTACTCTATTTAAGTTTTTCTTCAAAAAGATGAGTTTGTCTACGTTGTCAGTAGTGAGGGCAGATCTGTTGGCGGTAACTATGTCACCTGCCGTCGAGAAAACCCTCTCGCTGGGGACTGAGACTGACTCGGAGGTGATTGAGCATGTTTGACGTGTTACCACTAGCATACCGCACGCACCGCTGTAACAACGGCGACACACCGCCCTCGTCCGATCCACAACTCGCTCCCCATCGTTATTGTAGTCCACAGGGAACCCGAAATGTTCCCACACAGCTGATTTAAAAGAAGCAGGTGGGTTCTAGCTCCTGTGTGTTATCTGAACTCGCCATCTATGGCCATAGCTGCTAACTTTTCTTCTTCATGTATTGTGTTTGTTTTGTTGTGTTTTCTTCTTGATCTGTTATTTACGGGCGGCTGGCTTTTCGGCGCAATACCGCCCCCTGGATTATATATAGTGTAGTGGATACTGCCCTGAAGGACAGACTTGTTTCCCACTCGTAAAAAAAGGCGTATTCGCCGTGTGACTGCATGTGCCGAACCGTGACGTCCGAACCGTGACGGTACGGGACGGGTACGGATACCGTTACACCCCTAGCCAGCACCCATTCGATTGTTGACCCCTCCATAGGCTAAATTACTTTGTGACACTTGAGTGACTTCCTGTTAGCTAGAGCGCCAAATTATTTGCTAACAGCAAAGTGAAAAATTGATCGTTTTTTAGTCCTTCAACGTCCACGTCTGGACACTCAATCAAAAAGCGAGAGGGATTCTGCACATAATAGGCCTTGTGAGTACAAGTAGCTTACTTCTGGGTCTCTGTGTTTAATTCAAGCTCTGCTCTGTGTGTGTGTGGCACGAGCCATTTTGTGTTTGTGCGCGAGCGAGAGAGAGAGAGCGCACCAGTGGGTATCTACCGGAGATCGTTATGGTTAGCATCTGGTGCTAGCTAGCCAAGCTAACGGATATAAGGAGCTTTTTCAACAACAAGGTGGAGGGAGAACTCTCTCCTGTCAGACTGAGAGTCTCAGATAGCCTCAGCCCAGGTGAAGTAAAGGACTCTCTCAGTGTTTCGATAGTTCACTTTAGTCTAGTTATCTCAGTGGGTCTCAAACGGTTTGTTTTAAATAGTGATTTGTAAAATATAACGCTTGCCCGCGGGCGTGTCTGAAGCTCGACCAACAACCAATCACATGAATCTCCCGCCCCTGACACACAAGCAGCGGTTTGATTGGCTAGGGCTTGTACTGGCATATGATTCGATTGGCTGACGCCTCCGTCGAGGCGTCAAAAGTAGAACATTGCTCTACTTTTGAAGCGAGCAACGCGAGAGAAGCTACGCTTTGCTCCCGCAATGCAGTTCGGCGAATCGTGACGTCACCCCATTCAAAGTGAATGGGCAGAAGCGTTGAAGCGTCAACGCCCGCCGCCGTGTGTAGGGGACGTTAATCAAGTTTAGACTACTCCCCTACCCATTTATAAACTCTGCCCTTCCAGGCCTGTCACTCCCTTCTTTACCTCAGAGATTGCCGACTGAACAAAGGAAACAATGTGAGTTTGCAAATGGATTTGAACTTCTATGTACCAATTGTCAGAATATATTCAGTTTAAAAGTTAACATATTTGTATACCTGTTATGCTATATCTATGCTAGACCAATTGATTGACCGAAGGGGAGCAATTTAATACCGTGGATACAAGCCAAATTGAAAACCTTATAGATGATTATAATTTTGATGATGTGATAAGAACCTTAATATATTCTAAATATTCTTTTGTAGAGAAAATAATGTTTTAAATATATTAAGGGTCTTATCACATCATCAAAATGATGATCATCTACAGATTACGAACCGTAAATCACCATCCACAATGGGCCTCTTGATTAAGATACAATGTCACACCAGACAAGAACCACACCCCAGTCATCTATAACTTTATTACTACTTTCTAAATGTACTGGTGGCAGCTCATTAACAGATAAACAAATACTGTTGACTATGAGCAAACATTAAAATCAGATTGTGAATAGTATGTAGTGTCTCTACTGGGACATGTCTCCATGCTTTAATGTTCAAAAAGCTCTTTATTTTTCTCTCACTGCCTGTGCTGCAGCACCTCTTTTCACCCTCTGTCTGAACCGTCTGAACCCAGAGCCCAGTCTGCTCTGATTGGTTAGCTGGCCTGCTCTGTTGTGATTGGTCAACCGAGATGTCCCGCCCCTTAGCCTATCACGTATAAATGTGTTGGAGCGTAGCCAATAGAAGCGCAAGTGTTACATGTTAAAGGGAAAAAAACCCAAAAGCATATTAGGGCCTCTTAAAAACATTACACCAAATTCCTAAGTAGGATCTCTGGTAGGGTAAAGGTTATAGGATATTAACCTCTTAAGCACGGTGGTACCCCCAGTACAACCCCCCCCCCCACACTTTTTTTTCCCGAGACTATGTCTCAGGGCTTCTTAACATTTATGAAACTATTAATGTGTAGCACCAGATTAACAGGAAGAATCTCAGCTACCTGAAGATATGAACCATTGTTACCAACACAAAACGCAAGGGTAATACCAAGCCTCTGAATTAGCACTAAGCGAAAAAATGCTAAGCTATGCACTTTAGCACAGAATTCAAAATAAAGATACCCTTATTACTTATCGAAACTGCACATACAATATATCCTATTAAAGCAGAGACTCCACAGATTATGTAAATATTGTATCATCACTAAGCGATCCGAACTCGCGACAGGGGAAGCAAACACAGACATCACAACCACACTTGTCAACCCTCCCGATTTTCGCGGGAGACTCCCGATTTCATGGCCCTCTCCCGGTTTCCTCCCGGGGTCATATTTCTCCCGCATTTCTCCCGATTTCTGACAAAATCTGATTTACTCAGGACTGTTTCCACTCGGACTTTAATACAGCTACACCATTGTTTGGTTTCCATGGTAACACGTCTCTTTAGTAGCGCGCGCAACTGAAAGTCTGAGAGGGTGAGGAAGATTGTCACAGAAAACAAAACAATAATCGACAACTCCACCCTCTGCTCACTCCTTTCCTCCTTTCCAGCCCACACATATGCTCCATTAAGGATGGTGCTTCAGGCCGCAAGGCAGTGCACTTACAACTACAAGAAGCATGTTAATGTTAATCTAATACAGCTCCGGCGATCCACCCCCCACCCCCCCGCGGTGGTTTTGAAATGCTCCCGATTTCTGAGGTCTCAAGGTTGGCAAGTATGATCACAACACGTACCTTTACGGAGCTTTTACGGGAGATCGTCTCACCGTAGCTGTCAATCTGATCAAAAGACGTGTTCAATGCCATTAAAACGAGAAAAAACGCGGCTGAATCGGTTCATCCATAGGTTGATGATGTTTCTGTGGATTTGAAACAATTATTTATAATCCATAATTCCATTTTTATGTAAAAATCGGAGCAAAAAAGTTAGCTGCTAATGGTATGCAGCTTCCGGTTTTGGCCACGCGTCACTCTCCTCCTTATTTGTTCATGTGTTGGTGTGTGTAGAACTTCCCCTCGATTCCATTGGCTCTAGCAGTTATAAAGAGTTTTCATTCGTCAAAATCGACCAAGGGGGGCCAGAGATATGGAAAATCCACCCAAATGACCCCAGAAGTGTTTTATTTTTTGCTAAATCTCTCTAAAAAGGTCAGATGTCACTTGTTTTGCATCAATCTTGATACAGGATACTTATTATATGTTGTAATTTGGATTTTTGGACGGTCGCTATAATTTACAGTTTTTTACTATGTTCAATCTGAATTTTCTTTAAAATAAAAAACATCTATATTGATTCTGACTCTTCTACATCCAACTCACAGGTTTATCATTACTTTGAGAAAAATGATTATTAATGTAACCCTTTTAGAAGGGAATATATGGTCATTTGTTCTGGGAATGTCATTTTCGAGCCTGAGACCTGAAAAACAGGCTCAGTGCTTAACAGGTTAAGTTTAAAATAAAAATTGCGAAAACGTACAACTACTAATTAACAACCTCTCCTGCTCTAGATGATGTTGCTGCACTGATACAAGCAAAAGCAATAATGTATTGTTAAGTGCATATAGGTCAACACATGCTTAACCTATGCAGGAGGATATCAAAAAAAGCATACACAAAAACAACATAGTGCTAAGATAGGGGCCCTAATGTATGCTTCTGTAATGGCAGCTGTGACATTCATGGATCAAAGTCCACACCAGGCGCTCCCTGGACAGCTGCTCCTCCAGCATGTGTGCAATCTGTTCACTGATGAATCTGTGCCTGGTGAACTTCTCTGGATCAGTGCTTACAGTGTTAATGCAGTTGTTTTTCAGCACACCATATCGACTCCAGTGAGAGGTGAAGCAGAGGGAAATCAAGGGGCCTTGTATGCTAACACACCAGTAAGCTAAAGCTGTAGGCACCAGAGTAGCATGATGAATTGTGCTCCGCATTAAATGCACTGTGACACAACATATTGATTCCTCCATGACTAAGCACATTTGGGTGTCCCTGTGTGGCAGGTGGTTCGGTGGACCTTGAGGCTGAGGGATGTGATAACTGTGTGATGCTGCGGTGCTCAGTCTTCATCATAAACACAACAGCAACATCATGCTGTCATCACTCCACAACAGTTTTAAGACCCTTATTAAGTGTGTGTGCATTCTCAGTGTCAGCCAAGTCCTTTCCTTCCAGGACAGCACAGATTTACAGGCAGGTAGAGTTTGGCAAAAGGGCCATTAAAGGTTGTTTGGACTGAATATCTACTTTTCTAACAGAATAAATATACAGCATATTGGAGGAAAAGAACACGTTCAACGGAATTTCCCCAATTCATTATTAATAGTCTTCTAAAAACTTCTGACAAAGATAACAAAGTAGTTTTGAAACCTGCATGACCATGCTGCCTTCAGGGTATGTGGGAAGAGAGAATGTCATGACTCAGCCATTCCTACACCCCACTTTCGTGGACAAAATGCAATATTTAGGCTGCATTCAGATTATCAGTCCAGGTACAGACACATTGAAATGCGTCAACTAAGACTTTTTCAGAATAATATTTCTATTAGCACATTTGTTTCAACAATGCATTACGCAGTTCTGAAAAGTAAACAAAAAAGAAGCTTGGGCTAAAGGATCCAGACTGATTTCCACATTATTGAAATCTCCTTAATGATCAATCTGCTTGACAAGGAGGCATCCAATGGGGGATCATTAACAGACGAGAGAAAGAAGAGGGCGAGCGTTGTGAAGCGGCAGGGAGAGTTAATGAAGGTGGTGGGGTCTTCTGTACGCATCTCTTGGCTGTTGCTTAAAGCAGGGGTTCCCAACCTTTTTTCCCAAGGGCCCCCCCAAAATGACTCCTGTTGGAATTCACAAAGGGATTAAACTATTTAAAACACATGCTCAAAGTAAGCCGGATTTTGCCGATGTGTTTATGTGGATTCAAAAGTCGTAAATAATCTACAAAATGGACGAGACCGATCTGATCAGAGAAACTGTGACAAATAATCCAACTGAAACCGGCATGGACAATGACTATGTTTTAAAATGCGCTTATCCAGAAAAGCCTGGTTTGGACACTTTACGGGCAGAAGAAACATTTCTATTAAAGAAACAATTATACATTTCTGTCTTTTTATGCCTTTATTAGCTACTAACTTGAATTTGTATTCAAATTAATTAATCAATTATGTTTTATATTGTATTGTAATGTAGAGACAATTGCGTTACAATTATATGTACAAAAAAAAATAAAGTAAAAAAAATAAGTCTAAATATGATATTTGGCCTCAAATCATCTGAGGCCTGGCGCCCCCCCCCTGCGATCTTTGGCGCCCCCCCTGCGCCCCCCAGGTTGGGAACCACTGGCTTAAAGCAACAAGCATCTGCTCAGTTTCTGCCCAACAGATGCTTGTTAACACTGTGTCCTGCACATATGCTGTTAATACAGAACTGCCTGGACTGCATACTGAGCACAGTGACACATCGCTTCCTATGAGGTTATATTTTCTTAACAACTGTAAACGTTTTATGTACATTTAAATGCTAAAGTCTTGGGTTGTGGTCTAATAGTCTGTTTTTCTTAGGAAGGTTCCTATCATGGTGAAATGACCAGGAAGTGCCTAAGTATCAACCATGATCAGAGCTGTTTGAATTCTCTAGAGATGATAGGAAAGTAGCTTTGACTTCTTCCAGTCAAAGCTTCCAGTGGATCCTAAGCTAAAGGAGATAGTAAACTATCTCCTTTAGCTTAGTATCCACTGGACCATCTTTTACAAAAGGAAAGGAGATAATGTCGTCCCACAATTCCTTGCGGCCAGAACATTTGAAGTGAAGCCCCACGGAATTAACGGAAAGAACCAATCATCATTGACAAACGCAGATCATGTGAGTTACTTACTTACTAATCTTCCAACAATATATTAAAGCAATAGGCAAACTATGAACTTTATGATAGTAAAAGTAAAATCATCAAATAAAGACTACAGAAAATAGAAGTTAC
>CALSBZ010043590.1:375626-386778 GCA_943591055.1 Gobionotothen gibberifrons | reverse complement strand
TTTTTGTTTTTGAGTAATCAAGCACCTCTTCAGAGACACATTTGATTTGATTTATTTCGAACGTGTAAAACAATTTTTTTTAAAGAATACATATACATTTAAAACATAAGCAGTATCAAATTGATGAACTAAATATTATTGACTTACAAATGATATATAAACAAATGATCTACCCAATTACACATCCGAAAAGGCGTGGGAAGAAGTTTACCACCCCTTCTCCCAAAAACTAAATTAACATTTTTGTTTTCTTTTAACAAAATATACATCTAAATGTATGTCTACATACCATATACATTTACAATTATAAATAGATTATATCATTCTTACTACTATATATATATATATATATATATATATATATATATATATATATATACATACTAATGTTCCAAGTTCCAGGGGCGTGGGTTTGGATGGAAAAATAAGGACATACGATAACATTACCAGTTCAACTAAGGAGAAGGAAAAGCAGTAATTAAGAAAAAAGGGATGGATATCTGGCAGAAAGACCAGAAAGGCAAATAGTATCATAAAGTTCAAAAGACAATCACAATCAATATTTATAATAATCTAAAAGTAGGTTAGAATAAATTATGGATGATTGTTTTGTTTTATTTGATTTATTTTGTGGTTTATTATTTTAGTTTTCGTTATTTTGTTTATTAGAGATGGAATGGCATGGTGATACACACTCATGTACTCTAGACAATAAATATTTATAATAATCTAAAAGTAGGTTAGAATAAATTATGGATGATTGTTTTGTTTTATTTTATTTATTTTGTGGTTTATTATTTTAGTTTTCGTTATTTTGTTTATTAGAGATGGAATGACATGGTGATACACACTCGCTAGGTGGTGGCAGTGTAACTAAAAGCTGTTTGCGATCCGCCTTTTATAAAAGAGAAGAAGGCTCCTGAAACTGCGGGTCTGAAACTGCGGGTCTGAAACTGCGGGTCTGAAACTGCGGTCTGCGAGGCTGCAGCTTCATACTATTGGTTGGAGGAGGGGCTCTGTAAGGAAGTCTGAAGGAAGGGGCAGATTTGTTCCGGTTGTGTACTTTCAAATTCTAGCGCACTTGAGCTGGTTTCTCCATTCTTACCTACCCTACCTTTAACTCTTTTTATGGTGCAGCTATATGTTTTATTTATTTCAAAGTGGGCCCATTTTAATTATATTCTTTTTCCTTCAAATGTGCAGAGGACTCCTCAAGTGCTGTGTTTAATTTATTTTAAAGTAGGCCTGTGTATTATTTGTAATTCTCCTGGAGTTCTTTGTTTCTTATTAGAGGTTAACAGTTTTATATAATGTAATAAATAGCCTAATAAATGCAAAAAATGTCTGATATAACAATAAATACAATTTTATAAGCTATCAAGCTATGAAATATGTTTTGCGGCTCCAGACAAAAAATGTTTGGGGAAAAAGGAGCAAAATGGCTCTTTTGGTCAAAAAGGTTGCAGACCCCTGAGCTAGGGCAACAAGAACATCGGCGAAATAGAGTGTGACGATTACAAAATAAATTAAAAACATCAAATTTTGACAATAAAAACCGACCAATAGGCGCGGTAGACCATTTGCTTGGCACTTCCGGGTATTTCTCCACTGGTTGGGCCATGTTAACAATACCGTGTAACTGTCACGTTTGAAGGGACGAAACTGTGACATATTCACGTCTCCCAGCATGGTAGATCGTCACATGTTCACGTCTTGCCGTGATACCGGGTTGAATGAAAGCTCTCACCGTGAAGACCTCTGTAACATGTATGATTGTATTGTGGGAGCTGTATGTGAGGCCAGTAGACCGTGCTATACCTACTCTAGGAAGAGACACAACGTCAAGCCAGGGTGGAATAAACATGTGGCTGATCAATACGCTGAAGCTAAGAATGCTTTTGGGGCCTGGGTCCGGGCAGGAAGGCCCAGAGAGGGGCCTGTCCTGGATCTCAAAAAGCTTACAAATGCTAGATATAAATAGGCAGTTCGTTATGTCAACAAACATACAGAAACATTGCGAGCGGATTCTATGGCTGAAAAGCTCCTTCATAATGATATGACTGGCTTCTGGAAGGAGGTGAGAGCTCTGAACAGGGCCAGTACATCGTTACCATGTACCATAGAGGGAGTATCTGGAGCCCATAACATAGCTGAGTTGTGGAGGCAACATTACTCTACTATACTTAATTGTGTTAAAAGTGACCCCTACAAAGTTGGTAATGTTGTGAAAAGTGACACAGTGGGAATCACAGCTAAAGAGGTTTATCGAGCAATTGCACAGCTAGCTGATAACAAAGCATGCGGCTCTGACCGAATCACGGCAGAGCACCTTAAATTAGTCTGTTAGCTACGTGTAGTCCATTGTAAATAATAATTTACTAAGCTGACATTAAGTACTGTTAATAACTTCACAGAAAATTCAGAGGTTTTTCATTTCACTGCTCTTTTAGCTGACATTTAATACATGCAGGTACATTTTTAGCAGCTATTCATACTAAATAAGTTGTCCCTCCCCCTGGTGCCAGTCCCAACAGATCCATCTCTAGGCTCAGCAGCCCTGTCCCCCCATAATGCTGAACCTGAACCAGCTTTTCTCCCAACTGAAGGAGGTGAGCAGCATTGTGTTGAATGACATGCCACTTAACATATCTGAAGGGAGACTGGAATAGAACATACATATATATATCAAAACAAAAAGCAAACATCTAATTTCAATTACACATTTCAAACACAGTATTTTTCCACATATTTAAGTTATATTTATTTGGATTTATGCATTCATGTTGAGAATGTTCCATTCAAAAATGTTATTATTAAAAAGGCACCATAAAAGATGACTATTGAGATATATTGTCAGGAATTTTTGTTTGCACTAACTACTACTGCAGCAGAATGTTCCACGTCTGCACAGTGTTATATTTTCACAGCTCAGTGTCAGTAAATATTGTGCGGTTAGTATTGGACTACAAGATAGATGCAAGCCTGTACAGGTAGAGTTATTTAAAGCATAAATTAGTCGGTTGGGTTTTGGAGGTATGGTTACAGCAATTGTGCTTGGTTGGCGTGGCCTGTGCCTGGTGGTGGGGCCCAATGTGATATCTTTTCATGGGGCCCAAAATCCCTGGCGGCGCCCCTGTCTGCATGGTATACTTACTATACTGTAACTGCTACTTCAACTTACTTTTACTGACACAGATCCATCATTCATTTCATGTGTTACATTTTTTAAGATCATTTTTCAATTTACAGTGATGTAAACCATACATTCATATTTTGTATTTCTCTGTAAAGCCCTTTGTTCAAAATGTATCATAAGATGCTGCTGCTGAAAACTTCAAATACTAAATATTTAAGGATTAAATATGCAGCACTGTATTACGTTCAATAGCTTTAAATTAATGTAACACAATTTGTGGTATTTCTGACTCCACTAATGTTCACAGGTCTCAAAAGCACACCTGGTGACATTCAGGAACTGTAATAAACCTTTATTGATACGCTGTCCAGAGAGACGTTGCTCTCCTTATCACCCATGGGTTATTTAAACTCTATGAAACCATCAGAGGCTTACGTCACCATTTGATTATGGTGAAACACTCAGTATTCATGTGACAGTGTTCAGATGCTAATGAGCTGCAGCACATTCTTAGATAAGAATCACTTTTGTTTCCCCAGAGCTCAACATTACCATCCAGAAATATGCACGTAAACTCACATGTTCTGTGTGCTTCCATTTCTACCTTATGCATCATGTGCAACAGCATAAACCAGATGTCTGTCAGAGCAGATGGAGTGGTGGAGTGGGATCAAATACATTTACTTAGGTACTGTACTCTGGTACAATTTTGAGGTAACAAATATTTTGTATTTTATGCTGCCCCATACTTCTACTCCACTACATTTTGGAAACCAACATTTTACTTTTTACTTGTAAAGTTACTAGTTACATTATACATAGATTGAGTTTATACACTAAATTGGAAATATACATCAACAAAAAAATCAACTAAACTATGGTATGTTTTATAGGTTAAAATATCCAGCAGCAGTAGTTACAAATGATCTCTAACTTTACCAGCTCTGTTGAACACATTCATGCATTAATAATCATAATGCAGTAATCTAATGTTGACTCTGAAACTGGCCATTAGGTTTAACGAGTAAGTAAGTATATTTTGATGCCAATACGAGTGTACTTTTACTTAAGTAAATCTTAAAAGAAGGAGTTTTACTTTAGTTTTACTGTGCAGAGTATTTTTACAATTGACTCTTTGACTTCAGTATTATATCTGAGTACCTCTTCCATCACTGAACAGAAGAGATGTCCCCCAGACGCAGAGCTCTGTTTATTTCCCCTCTCAGAGACAGAATGTAACGCTAAGCCATTTTAA
Source organism: Gobionotothen gibberifrons (assembly GCA_943591055.1). NCBI lineage: Eukaryota > Metazoa > Chordata > Actinopteri > Perciformes > Nototheniidae > Gobionotothen > Gobionotothen gibberifrons. The sequence goes on along the minus strand of CALSBZ010043590.1, from coordinate 382,387 downwards.
AACACAGATCCACCTGCAGGGCTCTGGCAGCACTTTCCACTTTAAGCTCCTCTGTCACTTCTCCCAGAGGGAGGCAGGTCGGAGGCCTAATGGTATTTACTCGACCTTCCCACAACCTTGTGCTTCTAACGACGCCATTGCCGGCGGACGTCAAGACACTGCCTGGGCTTCATTTGCCAGGGGAAAGAAAGAGGAGAGGATAGATTCACCCACAGAGCACTCCAGCGGCTGATAAGAAAAGCCTTTTATTTTGCTCTTTCCACATCCCACCGACCTGCTCACTATATTCACATTCAAAAATGAAGTGACCTTTATGGGAGAACCATAAGCAAAGAATGAGGCCTGTGGAACAGGAGTGACTCAGACAAAAAGGACACCATGTGTCGTGTGACCTACACTTTTATACTGCACCCCATGCTCAGAGAGGAAACCTTCAGTATGGTCCTCTTTGTCACGCAATCTGAAGTCTGAAGTGTAATCACATGGGCCTCTAATGGAAATACAGTTGGAAATGTCACATACTGGTAAGACCAAGCCCAAGGAAGTGCGCCGGCCGTTAAAGCACATTTTCATAGTGGCCAAAACAAAACGTTTTCCCATTGACTTTCATGGGAAAGAGATGTCTGTAAATCAGCATTTTTCATTTAAATCATTAGCGTTTAAAAGTTGGAAAATGCCATAATGGCCTAATCCAGAGTTGTTTTCACTTTCCATCCATTTGACTGAGCTGTGACCGGAAGATGAGATGCAGGGATAAAGCAAAACTAGAGTGTGTATACTCTATAGGCCAAAGTCCACCTATAATCTGTGTATTTTTACAAATCTACAGTCGCCCCCTTTCTGGCTTTGTGCGCCACTAAATTATAATCAGTTTATCCTTTATTCTCAAGTCAACGTTCGTGCCAAATTGGAAGAAAGTCCTTCCAGGCGTTCCTGAGATATTTCATTCAGGAGAACATAATGCCCCGGGTGTCACGGACAGCAGAGCAGGTTGAAGCCAAATGCAGTTGACAGCTACTCTTAACAGAAACTACCTTTATCTAAAAGCTTAGTCCAGACAAGGAAAGGAAAGCAGACAGGGCAACCCAGAGCAGAACATTGCCAGAATCCAAAAACTAAACTGAAAACAGGACTTATATTCAACCAGATCTAATGAGGGGATAAAGAGCAGGTGTACAGGAGGTCAGGTGGTCAAAGGGCAGATGAGGAACAGGTGGAACTAATAGAGCCAGGACAGGCAATCAAAACAGGCGGGAAAACACACAAAGACAGGAAGTAAAAACAGACATGACACAGAGGAAGAAAGCTTTTCAAAATAAAATACGGAACCGATAAATTAAAAACTGGGATCTGTTGTCGCAGGGATGGATGAAAAGAATCATGGTATATTAAAACAGTCTCCTCGCGTAGGTATCAACATAATTCAACTAGATTAATTTCAAAGCTTAGTTTAATACTCCATTCTGATTGGTCACACTGGACATTTCAGATTCAGTTAATTCGGACCGCTGCTAATGTTAACAGACCGCTGCTAAGGAGGATCAAGGGACTATGGGCAGTCTTTTTGAATATTCATTTTTATATTTGTGGAGAGCACAACACTTTGGATTCACAATGGCTAAACTGTCCCGAGTAAAGAAAAGACAAAGAGAACAAGAGAAGGAAAGAGGTTAAAAGAGAAAGAGCTGGAAGTCAGAGAAATGAACAGAAGAAGACAGACAGGAAGTAAACACAAACAGGAACACGGTATGGGCTCTGGCAGTGTTTAAATACTTCTAAATGAAAACCTCCCTGCACATTATCCTCATTATTCTGTCACTATCTGCTTACTACAGTTTCAAAGGACACAGTTGCTGAATCCTGGGCTTAGCGCCGCTAGCAGGCGTTTAAATGATGATGGGTTCAGTTGACCTCTCCAGCCCTGGCACAGTACTACAACTAAATATGGAGAAAGGTCTGGCTGTGAGGCTAATAAAATGTAATCACCATAAACATAATCGAGGCTCAATCCAAGGAGATGCATGGGGTTCATTTGCTCACCCTGGCACGAATCCCTGTCCTTGGATTAAACCATGAACTTTTTCGATTTTACTCAATCGATTGCATGCCTGTTATTCACACCGCAGAGTGGTTCAGGGGTTGGATAGGGAGTGTAGTCACCTTAGAGAGAAAGCTGTGTAAGTACTTCTCTACACTCGTAAATGAGGCGTGTTCAGCTCCTCACACACACAGGCGGTGAGAAGTTGCCAAGAACAAGCGTCCATCCATCTGCTGAGTTCAGCCTTTTGAATTACAGCCAATTTACACAGCTCCAGATAATGCTCTGCACACTGTAGAATCCAATTACATGCATTTGCTAATCTACATTTAAATGCAATGGGCTGGCAAGCATTTGTTTTTTTAAGTTGCAGAAATATGAATGCATTTGAAATATGATGCAGCCAGGGACAAGCTTATGCTAGAAGGTCAGTGGATTTGAATGTGGAATAATGTGCTTTAGCCCCAACTGACTTTATACAAGTTCTTAATACCCTCTTTGTTAAATATGCCCCTTTAAATCTGCACATTTCTTTCGTTCTTGCATAGTTGACACTTTTCTACATTACTACAGAAGTGTAAAGGGGTGTTAGGCATTGATCTGACTGCAGCAAACACGTTAACAAGCTGAGGGTTTGATAGCTATATACCAGCTGCTGCATGTTAGAGAGATTGTAAAATCACGACTCAGCATCTCTTGATACCATCTGACAATCTCTGAGCTTCACTTTACACATCTCTCTTTCAAACCTTTCTATTGCTTTACTGGTAATATTTATTATTTGAAAAAAGCAATCTCCTAAATGATTCACAGTATCTGATCTACTCCAGAGTTTTCCCATGGCAACACTTCACATTCTCAAGGATATACATGTTCCCCGACTCTTACATTCAAGTCTTATCTTTTTGCTTGCTCTACAGTTCCTACATTGACTCTGTAAGTAAGTAAGTAAGTAAGTAAGTAAAACTTTATTTATATAGCACCCTTCTCAACACGGATGTACAAAGTGCTTTACAGTACAGTATGCATGACACAGTTCAAAGTACAACTATAAAATGTAGAATAAAAGGCATAAAACAGCAGCAGGTAATACATAGTGAAGCCTGTTGTCAAACACAGTGGACACAGTGGACACATGAGTTCTTCTTCATCTGCAATGCTCCAGATTGAATACAGCACTTCTCAACCTCAAAGGTCACCATCTTTGCTAACAGAAGCTGCGGTGCCAGCCATGACTGCTGCTGCTTCGGTCAACGTCTCACTATTCAAATAGAAATGATGTGTTTTGCCGAAAAACATCCAACTATATTCTGTCAAAAAGAAGCCACTGTTTATATTGGCTTAATGAACAGTCTGTAATGACTTAGTACCGCTAACTATAAAGTTGCTATCTAGCGAGCCTCACGTCAGGTTACAGCTCAGCAGCGGTGTGCCGTTTGAGACAATGCTACCCAGAAGTTGAAATCAAACACTGCGCAGGTGTCCACATACTAAGAGAGGAATCCTAATTGAGACACTGCACCTTTGTGTGCTAGGTAAGGTCTGATGCTCTGCAATAAGCTGATACCATGGAAAGGAACTGGAGAGCCAAGACGTTTAACTTCCAAGAATAAAGTTACCCAGTGATCCTCTGTACTGTTGGGCTAATAACACAAGTGCACCACCTCACAGTTGCTCAATCTAGGACTCGTTTAAATGAACAGGCAGGAACATAACTCGATTTGGTTGAACTATTAGCTTAGCCATCTCAATGTTGAGAGCGGTGGGTGAAACGCTCAATCATTCAAATGTAAATGCTACCAAATTAAATTCACAGCTCATTTTGTAGTATTTGAAAGTATTTAAGTACAGTATTTCACACCATTATTTCCCATCACCTGTATTAAACTGTTTCACCAGGAAGTTTACTCAGTAAATAAATGAAAACATTATCAAAAGTTGCAGCAGCTGACCATTGAATAACTTCTGAACACTGTATGTAGAAATACAGGCTTCAGGGGAAATGTATGTCATTACCACTGCGTCACAGAGCTGTCAAAGGGCAGAAGATGAATGGAGAAACAACGACAACATAACAAGCGCCACGAGAGTCACGACAGGGAGAAAAATGGATTGAGGCACACATCACAAACCAGTCACTGGAGTGTTGGAAGTGACAGGAACATTGGCCACATGGGGCATCAATGAAAACTGTTACACATTCAGGCCTGAAGAAGAAAGCCAGCCCTCTTTGTTCTGTTCTCTAACCTCTGTGCTTAAGTGAACACTTTGGGCATGTCACACTCCTTCAAAGGAATATATTTAGAGTTTCAGAACAGAAGGCAATGCAGCGAAATAAGAAATAAATCAGAACATTTAACTCAACATAAAAGTGCCGCTGAGGCACCAGAAAGCGAATCTCACGCAGGGAATAATGATCCAAGTCCAGGTTAGAATATGCTTCTCGTACATTTTCTTGTTAACAAAGTACAATTCCACATATGCTCTTGCCCTATAGCCTTTCCGTTGGCATGTTTGTTCCAACCTGGAAAAAAAAACATGCTCGTGCTGGTGCGCTGATCGCACCACCTATCTCCAATATATACAGGTGCCCAAAAGATTATTTAAATAACACAAAGAATTACAATGAATAATGATACATTTTATATATAGAAAAACAGCAAGAACATAAATATGTATCATTAAGTAACCTGAATAAATATACAGCTCAATGACCCTCCCTTCAAGAGATTCACCCACTTTACAATAACTTTTAATTGGCTGTAAGAACAATGACATAATGTCCTGTTCAAAGGACAGCAGACTTTAAAGGGTGAAGAACTCAAGAAAGACAGAAATCAAGGGGAGCGGCTGGAGCAAGATATCAGTTGTGAATTACTGTTGGTTTTACTAATGAAGGAGTATAACTCCCATTAGCCCCGGGACTGGAGCAGGCTACAGGAGCCGCCTGAGGGTCACGGCCCTGATTACAAGGAGTCCAAATGAATCGTGTAATGTATTGCCTTTACTAAGATAAAAGAGGATCAGGCGAGACTGAACACAGCAGAGATAGCGCAGAATAATTATTTGAAGATAAACACAGAGGGCAGAAGAGGTGGAAGGAAACGTTGTTTAATTCAAGGCACAGTTTCACTTGGTGGTTTAACATTCAACTGCAGCCCGATCCAAAGCTGAGAAGTATGCAGCGCACACTTTAATCAAGCCTGGAGGGAAGCAGCAGCCTTTGCAAACAGACACCAGCCTGAAACCGGCAATATGTCATATTTCTTATCTTAAAGTGGGAACAACTTGAGTGTTTTTAATTTGACCATAGCCTAATTCAAAGCTAGTCTAAACAAGGAGCTGATTGACTTGCAGAACAAGTCTCTAAAAGTGATTCACCTTTGTACTTCTTTCTTCTTAAATGCTTAAAGACATTACAATGGAGTAAAGACCATGAATTGTACTTTTCGTTCTAAGCTTAAAAAACAACATCCACCATGAGATGCAAATGAAAGCAAGTAGATATGTCGACCCTCTGGCTTACTGGAATATCTGAAATTATACATAATTACATTTTTACAGAAATCTCACAATAGGTGTCCTGTTTCATGTTTCAGGACTGCATCACATAGCCTGCACCCAATCCACGGTTTAATGTTCATTCCTGCGGTGTTTTGGAGCTTTTTGTCCAAAGCGACTTAAAATAAGTGCAATAAACCATAAAGATACAAACTCAGAACAACAAGAAATATGCAGGTATATTGTTTTCAAATAAGCCAAACCATTTGTTTGGCGAAACAGGTGGGTTTTCAGTTCACTACGGAAGATGTGTAGACTTTCTGCTTGTCCTATCAATGGAGAGCTCGTTCGACTATTTTGGAGCCAGGATAGCAAACAGGTGTGTTTAAGTTGAGGGTTACCTGGGTCCAACTCGCAGTGAGGGAGTAGCAAGCCGATTGGCTGTAGCAGAGAGAAGTGTGTGGTTTAACAATGTCCTGGGTGTGTGAAGGACCTGATCCCCTCACTGCTCTGTAGGCCAGTAGTGTCTTGAAGCGGATTCAATCAGCCATGGTAGCCATTGAAGGGAGTGAGGAGCAGTGTGGGAGAACTTAGAGGGGCTATTATGCTTCTTGGGATGTTCCCTTGACATAGTTACTATAACACTTGTGCTTCTATTATAGTGCTTTAACACTATATGTGATATATCTATGTGATAGACTAAGGGGGGGAACATTTCCGACACTTCCCTAAGCGGTTGACCAATCACAACAGAGCTGGACAGCTAATCAATCAGAACAGACTGGGCTCTGGTCTCAGACAGAGGGTGAAAAGAGGTGAGAAAAACATGAAAGCATGTCACAGTAGAGACACGCATTCTGGATGAGCTGTAGGTCTGATGGCAGGTAGAGGAACCAGGAGGGAGTTGCAGTAGTCAAGACGTGAACATTGCTGAATAATAATGATGAACGGGCCTATGTCTGTTCTATTTCGCTGACTAATAATGACTTTCTCCATTCATCTAGGATTCTACACTGTGATTACTGAGTATGTCAAATCGAAAAAAGGTCCCCTCTAGAAATCCCAGCATGTCAGTATAATGAAGTCAGAAGCATTCATTTTGATTGTACATCATTAAATTCTGGGCACTCAAGCGCATAAATGAGCCTTCAGAGAGAGAGAGTGTGTGTGTGTGTGTGTGTGTGTGTGTGTGTGTGTGTGTGTGTATGTGTGTGTTGTGTGT
>CALSBZ010043590.1:342623-354679 GCA_943591055.1 Gobionotothen gibberifrons | reverse complement strand
TCCCAGCCGCTTCACACTCGGTTGCGAACCGGTCCAGTGAGTGCTGACCTCATGTAATCATAGGAAATAAAGCTAAATCTCGCTCTTAGTGATTAAATGTAACAAAGTCATTTAGCAGTGTATGTATGAAGATCCTAATCATGCGGCTGATGATTAAAACAGAGGAGAATAACATGTTTGCAGTTGTTCAATTACAAGCATATAATTACCCAGATGGAATAATTAGATACATTAACAGAGTGTTCAGATAGAGCAGATAGCAGTGAGTAGGACGGTGAGCGTGTGAGCGGCTGAATCATGATCCATCACTCCAGCTGGAGGGGATGTGACACTCTGCCTGACATTAGTGAAATGAGAAAAATCTCTCAGCTACGACAGGAAGTGAACTGCTCTCACGGTTCAAAGAGACCAAACCGGAACATAACATGAGGTTCATCGAGGTGAAGACAACTCCTGTCGAGCGGATCCTGCTCCGCTCTGACGGAGACAAACTCTGACAGCAGCGGCTGGGGGGAATAAAAACTTAATCGCAAAATCTGACAAAAATCCAGATGAAGGCAAATGCAATCTGTGGAACACTTTGAAAACTGCAGATTTTAATAAGGGTTACACAGAACCCCTCCAGCTAAATGCTTTCAGCGTTGCGTGGTCGGTGTATGCTTGTCATGATTCATGTTTTATTGAAAAGGCTGGGTTTTCAAACGGACTTAGATTTTGCTGTAAAGAAGGCAGATCAGTCATAAAGCTACAACAACACGAAGTTGTGTGTTTCATAAGACACTTTAAGCATTTGGTTAATAATTCTTTGGTGTGTAGCTCCCTTTGATAAATGTTAAAGTTATTACAGCTCTGAAACTGAAGAAAAACAACAATTACTGCTCACTGTGAATCTTCTAATAACTACACAGCACTTTAGCTGAGTCATTCTCAGATGACTTCACTGGGTTTTATTCTTCAAAGGCACAGCAATATGAAGTGTGGTGGATGAATGTACTGAAGTGCAGCTCAATACAGATTCAAGAGGATGCTAAACTGATATTGACTGTTCCTCTATGCTAACCATTTCAGAATGACAGTAGAGTTCATAGTTGTTGATCAGGCAGTTCCACTTTCTTCCTAGCTGTGAACACAACCTCTGGAATACATCTCAAGTCAATTCACAAGTTATTTAATTAGGTAAATGTAATTTATCTCATGCAATCTGTGCCTCCTGTTTATTTCTAATTAAAAAACGCTGCCTTCTGCAGCTCTTTAAGTACAAACCTGATGGGGCAGATTCAAACGTTATGCTTAAGGAATGCATCGATAAATATGTCATCAAATACCTGCAAAGCATGCGCAAATGTTTTTCATCACTGTGTGAATGAGAGAAATCCTCCATCATTTACACCTCGAAAAATGAAATATACGTTCATTGAAAAGCTCTTCAAGGAAGTTTAAATATACTTGGGGGCCTTGCTTTCCTAGTACTAGACTCCTGGTACTAGGATGGGTTAAATGCAGAGAACAAAAGTCACTGTGTGCTGTGCGCTCTGCATGTGTGACCATCAAAGAGGGTTTCATCCCTCCCAATTATATTCTATAGAATGACCTTCCCAGAAATCTCTTATTTATTTATGTTGCTATTTTAAATGTATTTGAATCTGTACTATCAGAGATGTACAGCACTATCGAGTATGAACATGTGACGAGATTTTCAAAGGAACTAGTTGGTAAACAGTGCTCTTCAGATGATTTAATCCAAAACTCTGAAGGTAACCTGGCTGCAGCATAAACTAAATCGAGCCACCATGGTATTACAGCTCTGACTGTTAGCATACCTTGCTAACCCGTTAATCTGGCATCGTAGTACACACCTCTGGTTGTTTTGGAAACCATTGCCTATTCAAACATCCAGCACAAACAGTACAGAGCATTGGCATTGATTTAAAATGTTCCTTTATCTGCCTGATGATTTGGTGAAGGACAATATATAGGAAGGACATTTCCTTTACCAACAGTCAAGAACATCATTACACACTTCCCTCTCTCGTAAACATGCTGTTGATGTGTTTGTGTATGCATTTCCAAAAAGCCTATTTTACATATGAATAATATGATTCACATTCCATTTTTGGTTGACAGATAGAAAAAGGCAGATTATACAAGCATGTAACATTTGTTGATTGTGACAGGAAGTGTAGTTTCTGAATGTTGAGGAGAGGGACATAATGAGCCAGCAGACTGAGCTATCCTGCTTGATGTGTTATTCATTGTTTGCTCAACTGTTGGGTGGCTTTTCATCAGATAGTGTTATCTTTCTACACATGCAATGCTAACATCATTTATATTCTTCTATTGTCACAGAGTTACACTGCATGTAATATTCTGTCCTGCTGCCAGATGTATTATTTTAAAATGTTATCACAAAAAGTGAGTTGTTTTTGAGGGTACAGGATAATTACATGGTATCCTCCTAACAATGCGTAAAGCCAAAATGCTTTACGCATTAGGACTGGAAACACTTTAGCTGGACAGGGAATGAAGATGTGAGAAGAGGCTGAACAGAGGTATATACTTAATAGCAGCTAAATGTATATCAACAGTATAATTAATCTAAATACAGAAATGCACTTTTCACAATATTATGTTTTTATAATTATCCTACAATTAGGCTCAATTATCAATAGCCAATACATGAGCATTTTAATGTTGTCAATTTGGTGCTAATTTTAGATGTGTTTTTGAACTGCATCATATCATATAAGCATTTAATGTGTTTTTATAGGTAAAAAGTAACATTATCACAATCAGAAACACTGTAATAATCCCAAGTGGAAATGTTTTTGTGACAGTTTTTCCATTACAAGATGAATAAAATAAAATAGAAATTAAATTAAATATAATGCTTATATAATATAAGAAGTAATAATGTGCAATAAAAGATAAGATAAGATATATTAAAATAAAACAAAGTAAAATGTGTGCAGGCAGGAGGGACTTCCTGTTTGATGGCCACAGGTATGAAGGACTTCCTGTTGCGCTCTGTGGTGCACCTTGGTAGAATGAGTCTTTCACTGAAGGTACACTTGTGTCATGGAGTGGGTGGGAGACATGTCTAAGATGATCCGTACCTCGGACAGACGTCAGAGAGTCCAGCTAATAGAGTTTTGGTGTAAAAAGTGTGATATTTCACTATTAAATATAGTGGAGTGGAAGTAAAGTAGCATACAATGGAAATACTGGAGTATTCATAACAAAGTCAAAATAGTATTGTTCTTTGGTAAAGGTTCTTTGTTACTTTCCACCACTGAGTCACTGTGATGGTCACAGCCACACAGGGTAAACCAACTACACTGCATCCTCATCTTCACTAGTTTTGCTTCAGTGCAGCTACAATAAAACATGCCAAGTAACACCACACATTTGCTTTAAATGGTAAACTCTTTATTTGATTGTAATCTGACATTACTTCAAACATTTTAGCACAGCTAACACAAGTATTTGTTTGTATTAAATAACTTTCTTTGTCTCTTGAGTTACCATGTCCATTGGGGGAGGTTACTTCCTGGTTCAGCAAAGGGCGTGGCCGAGCACTGACGACTCATAAATACTGCAAGGAGCCAATTGGGACAGATTGGGAAAACCACCTGCTTCCATGCCAAAGGGGGGATTTGGGTTTTGTCAGTGTCCTGTGTGTATGATGTGACTATTAATTATCCCTTGGGTTCAACTTGGTTTGGCCAAGCCACTATATAGGTTCCTTGGTTTTTCATTGTAGCAGGTCAGTTTTGTTGAGTTAACACCTGTTATGTTTCTTTGAGGTATTTTCTGTTGACCTCTTTTATAGGCCTAGTTATTGTATGATGTTTTCTGTGGACTTTTGGGTAAATAAAAACCCTAGTTTATTTAAACCACTCCTGTGTCCTGTTGCCTTACTGCTTGGTCCCTGACACACACAATCCATAAACAAACCAAACTAAGCACACAACTGTAATACATCAAGCAACTAATCATCTGTGCAATCATTTATTTGGTACATTTATTCTTCTAAAAAACTAATCAGATGAGACAGTTGCAAATTATTCCAGCTGCTAAGCAATGATTTATCAGACGGATAATGTGAGTAAGTAACAAACCAAAGCCAGCCATCCCACAACCACCAGATTGACCTGGAAGGGTAAAAGACACTTCTCACTGCCTTTGGGCCAAGGGCACTTCGGCAGCCAAATGGGGCTGGCAGCCCACCCTGCACTCACACCTCCGGAGACTTATGTCCTGGAGGTGTGAACCACAAGGTCCCCCCCCCCCCCCCACCCCCCAGAAGAAGCTGGGGTCAAGTCGATGATAACACGGAGAGGAGGGCCTGCCAAGTGTTACTATCAGAGCCAAATGTCTGTTCTGTCTCTTACACCTGCTCCATTTGTCTTTCTTCATCTCTCTCAGACTTTCTGTTGTCACACACATTTAGTCAGATTTTTACCCCCAGTACTGACATTGACCAATTCTCTACAGATTTTCGAAAGCCTTCTTTTCCAAAGGCAGTTCTGTCAGGGTCATATATTACCAGCATGTTGGAGAACATCAATCGCTCTATATTAGGCTTTTGACTAGCTCTACCATTTAAAGATGTAAAGAAACAGTGGGAGAAATGGAAACTTTGTAAAAAAATGTATATAATGACTATTTTGCACATCCCTTTCAAGATTTCTAAATGTTCTAAGGTTTATTGACAAAAACTTGGGTCGCAGGTTCCTCAACAGTGCATTACAAGACATCTATCAATATGTGTGTATACCAGAGGTGGGGACTCGAGTCACATGACTTGACTCAAGTCAGACTCGAGTCGCATATTTTTGGACTTGAGACTTGCTTGACTAACATTGATAAAAGACTTGACTTGACTTTGACTTGGTATTCATGACTTGAGACTTGACTTAAGCTTGAGACAGATGACTTGAAAGGACTTGACTTTCTAAAATTAAATATTTGCGTTTGTTTTTGTATTGAGATATTACGTTTAGTTTTTTCGAAATGTGATTATAGCGCCATGCGCGCAAACCTGGCAACCCACTAAAAGGCAGGAGTGTCAGTTAACATGGCAGCGGCTAGCGTTACTCCAAAAATGTTAACCATGTTGAAGCACTTATTTTAACTGATATTATACGTAATATATTCTTATAAGATGTATGTAGATAGTATAAGAAATGTGCAGAATATGACAGTTTAATGGTGGAGGTGTACACACATATTGATAGATGTCTTGTAATGCGCTGTTGAGGAACCTGCGACCCAAGTTTTTCATTCAGTGCATAACTACACCGTAGTTGTGTATAATATGATATGTCAATAGTCCTTAGAAAATCTTGAAATCTTGAAAGGGATGTGCAAAATAGCCATTATATACAGTCTTTAATTAACTATTAGTAGAGAATAATGAGTAATGAATATACTTTATAGGGATCCTATTAATATCTAATAATACAAATAATACAATTCAATAACGTGCTTTAACCACTAGGTGTCCCTTTATACCAGCTGTGCACCGTTATGGTGTAAATACAGCCTATCTACCAATTGGATCAAATATAAAAGTCAGCCGAATTAGTGTTGATACTGCAAGGAGACGTATTGTGTGAAAAGAAATGTAAGATGTTGTTTGATTGCTGATATATTTATGATCCACGTCACGTATTCAGTTTTGGCGGCAGTTCTTCCTGTGTGTCTAGAAGTCTTCTCATCAGGGCTCTATAAATAGAGAACTACGGCAGATATGTAATATTTAATGCAGCCGAACCGTGTATTACAATGCCGTTATGTGATAACTTTCAAAGAGAAAAGCAAGCACACTCGGAATAAAGTATTATTATTTTTTTTTAAATGTTTTCGGATTTCACATCACATAAACACCATTTCCCAAGGTGCATTGGTAAACCATCCAATCACCGAGCTGATGACCTTGCCTACATCTGTTTCCGGTATTTGTTTATGACGATGTGATGTGAGATGTGAGACTGGGTTGGAGAATTGCACAGGGGAAAATAACGCATCTATGCCACCATTTTAGATGCGGATTTTGTTAAACTAATACGTTTGCGCTGTGGACCAACACTATAAATTGACGGGGAAGGGGGTAGCAATAAAGATAACACCATTAAACAGTTACACAACATAACAGAAATTATATCGATAGCAGCGTCCAACCACCTTGGTAACAATGAAAACGTTGTATGGACACAATTTCCTGAAGTAATCTTCGTAATAACTAGCAAACTAAAGATCATGTGCATCCACTGCACACATAATCTGAAATAACAACTCATATTTCTCGCATCAAATGACATCAAAACGCATTTTAATGGCCAAACTAACCTTAAAATAGGCATTTTCCATCGAGAATAAAACGAAGGTCGGCCATGTTTTTTTTTTTCTGCAGGGAGAAATTTGAAGATCACAGGACATAGACGCCAGCCATTGAATTGAATGGTGAAAAAAAATGTAGGGATCCTACAATTTCAGAGGCGTTTTTGAAGAAATACTACGTCCCAAGTTGTGGACCAAGGTAGTTATTACACGTTTAGATGTGAGACTGGGTTGGAACAACACATGGCTGGAGCATGTGATGAAAAACGAGGCTTCCCCTCAGGTTCCAGCAACGGACACTTATCCTTCCAATGGCAATCAAGCGGCTGAATGCAGCACAGCCACACCCTCTCCAGATGAACCCACAGGGGCATCACAATGACCATAATTTTTTACCAAGCCTCCTTTCATCACATCTCAGTCCCTTCTACCTAAGATGCTATTAGTGGCGAGGAATAGGCACAAGGACAGAGGAATCAAGGGGGTGAGGCAACATGCATTTAACAAAATGGTCAGGAGCGCTCATTTTAAAGTAATGTAAATAAAATATGACGTGTGTCACAGCTACAAGAGCCGTCTCAATATTTTATAACCACATTTTTTATGATCACTTTCAAATGAACATAATGACTTAATATATCATTTTAATTTTAATTGACATCCTGGCATAAGGTGGTTTGTTATTTCCAGCATTGTTTCCTGCTCTGTTGCATGTCACAGGTGCTGGAAGACTTGTGCAAAGGATCCACAGTGCATCCTCACTAATAGCATCGCCAGAAACATCCTCCCTTCTCTAGATTTATTTTAGGAATAAAGAAATCCTTCAAAATAGAGTGCTCAGATTGACTTTTGGATCACAGGTCAGGGAAGGAAAGAGGACGAGGAGGAAAAACATGGAGACATGATAAGAGGGGACAATGGCAGCATGCTTTCCTTCCCTCTGCTGTGCAAGCATTCCCAATTGTAACATAATTTCTGTAAACAAGCCTTTCTCCTGGATTTAAGTAGACATTTCTCCTCAGATTACGATATCACATTCAGGATCATCAAAATGTGTATAACAATGTAGTATGCAATTTGAACATCTTAACATTTAACCAAATATGTATTCAATTTGAGTCCCAATGGTACTTTTTTATTTCTCTGGGATCATTCGGAAACAGTCATTCATGAGCGAAGCTTGAATTGAACTTGAAGTGCAGCAGACCAACAACCATTACTCTGAACCACACACAAAACCAAAACAGTTGTTAGCCCTTGGTTTCGAGGAAAAAAAACAAGAATGGTTGAGAAATGGCAGGACTATTCATCAGTGGCTCCTGCTCTCCTTTGAAGTAAATGTATTTTTAACTGAGACATACAGCACCCGTCTTGACACCCAGCTCAAACCACGATTCAGCAGAGAACAGAACAGATGTGTTTAAGAAGATAAAGTTTTACCTGCCAGAAGATGCTATCTATTGTGCTGCCCAGGAAGCCATCTCTCGTTTCAGACGACAGCAGTTTGGGTCCAAGGATCGTCATAAACTCCTCGAAATCCACCTGTCCATCACCTGACACACACAGATGAAAACAGATTATTTACTGCTGATATTTGCATCGTCTCCAACCTTTCTATGTAAATGAACCTTCTTACAGTTTCATTTCATTTAATCGTTTATTTGAATAGGGACAATGCACATTAATGAACATTAATGTAATCTTGGAGAAACCAGCTCGAGTGCGCTAGAATTTGAAAGTACACAACCGGAAGAAATCTGCCACTTCCTTCAGACTTCCTTACAGAGCCCCTCCTCCAACACACACGAACGCGCACATGACCAATGAGGGCACGAGATAAGTTTGTGCACAGATGGAAGGCTGACAGGCAGGTAGGCCATCCAGTTACTTTAGCCGGGCCGGCTCAGAAGATTGGTCGTGCTTTTTATAGCGCCACGGCTTCCACAGATGACATTTTTTTATGTATTTATTGTCAAAGCATTTAATGTATTCATTGCTATCGGGATGTTAAGAGCATTCCATGGAATATAACAAAAAGTGTTTCTGAAGTGAATTACCTACCCCACCTTTAATACAAATAATGCGTCAAGTGTAAATATGCCGGATTTTAGCTTTGAGCTCATTTCCATCCGTAGTCCCTCACATACAACATATAAGAACATGACTAGGGTTGGGTACCGAGAACCGGTTCCGGTTCGGAACCGGTTCCAACATTTCGATTCCAACGGCATCATTTAGAAATGTGAATTTCGGTTCCGCTTTTCGATGCCTGAGGAAATGTTTCTCGCCGCTCTCCGTAGCCTACTGTATGACTGCGGCGGGGCGGGAAATGTAGCGTTGTACCTACACTTCCTACAGCGTAACCTGAGACCAGGGCGCCAGATCTGTGGAGGCGCTGTGCTGACAGCTCTGGGAGGGGAACAAAATGTTTTTACCGTTGGTGCTCATCCTAATTTTCGGCCTTGATGTAACAACATTCATAATTAAGTAAATGTAACACCCTTTTCATCCCGGTTACACTTTTCATTTGCCCTGTACGATGGGCGCTGTAAGTGATGAAAATGGGGGATGTTGGCTTATCTGGCACCCGCAGCTCACAGCCAAAGTGCGAGTGAGCGTGTTGTTATTAGCATCTGGTGCTAGCTGCTCTAACGGAAGAAGAAGATGTTTCTACAATGAGGTGGAGGGAGAGTCCTCTCCAGTCAGACTGAGAGGCTGATATAGCTCAGTGAGGTAAAGGACTATGAGTGTTTAGATAGTTCACTTTAGTCTAAGTTATCTCAGTGGGTCTCAAACGTTTTGATCACAATTTATGTAAACACATATTTCCAAAGCACTCCTTTATAATTATTGGGATAAACAGGTTTGAAATCATTCCAATGTATACTATACAGTAGGACAGTAAACCAGACATATCGTTTTAAACTGGAGAGATAAAAAAGATGCATAAATAAAATAGTAAAATAAGATATGAATGAACAACAAAAATAAAATACGTTACATGTATTTGTTATTGGCTATGGTAGGTTATTGGTTATGTTCACATACTTATTTAATTATTAAAATGTAAACCGATCTTTTTCATATGGGTGTTTAGAGTTGTACCCCCTAGATCTAGTCTCTAGTAATTCTGCTTAAAGTGCACCAGATTGAAGCATTTTACTTTAAAATGTTCAAACATTTCTTCCCGGTATGCCTGAGAAGGCAGATATGCTTGTTTTTCTCAACAAGAACTGTTTTAAAATGGGGGGGGGGGGTTCCTTTAAAAGTTGGACTGTTGCACTGTTGTAGCTTCAGTGGTTCTCAGGTTACAGTTACATAGCAGTGAATATAAACAGACTGATTAATGTGAATATTACTGTAAACTAACCAGTGTAAAAGTTTCTCGAATAAATGCATGTATCATTTTTTACCCTGCCCCTCAAAGAATCGGAATTGAGAACCGTTAAGAACCGGAATCGAAAAGTAGAATCGGAATCGGAATCGTGGAAATTCAAACGATACCCAACCCTAAACATGACATTTGTAAACTTAACAAAAAATAAATACATGATATGCAGAAAGAGCAAGAGCAGCACACACAAGTATTTATGACATGGTAATACAATATAGCAGCAACGACAAATAAAGTTCAAGAGGAGATACAAGAGCTACATAAAGTGCAAGAGGAGATACCCCTGTGTTAAAGTGCATTTAGCGGTGATTACACGTCTCTTTGTTTCTCAACCATTCTTTGAGTTGACCTTTAAAGCTATTGAGAGTGGGACAATCCCGTATCTCAGTTGGGAGGCTATTCCACAATGAGCTGCCTTTAATGGAGAGGACATTTTGTCCAAAAGTGGTCCGTCTACGGTGGTCTTCACAGTCTCCTCTGGTCTCTGACCTAGTGCAGCGTCCAGTTGAGACCATCCTGCATATCACAAAGGTGATAACAAACAAAACGGCACTCATCCCAACTATAATCTGTTCCTCTGTGAACTGCAGAGTAATATCCAGCCTTCATAACTGAAGAGTAGCTTTTTTTTGTTTACAGATTTGTCATCTAAGGCTCTGTGGATCCTGTGGACATAGGGTCTATTTTTGACAGGAAGGGACAGGCAGGGTGCTGGGCAGAGCCTCCTCCAAGGTTTTCATCACAAAAACACTTGCACCACTTTTTGTTTCTATGACAACAATATCTTGATTACAACAATATCTTATCACACTGTTGTATGACTGATGATGAGTGTGGCCCCCTTGGATTTATTATATGTTTGTGCTACTATTTATTTGTTTGAAATTGTTGTTTTTATCATGAACACCAACTGGAGGATTCTTACTCTCTCACTTTGTCACTTTGTGAGCTTCACCGCTCAGTCTGACAGCTGAGTGAGGAGGACGATCCACATACAGAGATAAAGTCACAAAATCACCGGCAGCCTCATTCAGGGTCCGCCCGACAGATCTGCACAAACAAATGAGCTTTTTGGTCTTTGCTGTGATAGTTTCTGCACAAAAAAGTCGGTCAGCTCTGAAAAAAACACGCTTTGTGTAACACTTTTACTCGAGGCGGCCACTTGCAACAGCATGCATTCTGTTCTCATTGGAATCCATTGAAGAAATACGCTGGTGCTCAAGAGAAGGTGCTTTATAGGATCTTAAAGTATGGGGTCAATGTTCCCATGTTATACTGTGGGAAAGCTATGTTCAACATAAACACAACCTCACTGGTATCTCTTCAATGGTTTGAAACATGCTGCACCTTCAGGTCTTAAAAAGAGAAGCCCCAATAAGAGAGTGACTTAAATGAGGATTCTCTCGACAACAAGGGGGGAACTACAGGTTGAAAAAAGATATCAGATTGTATAAAAGCCAGGGAGAGAATGACCTTACTTCTCACTTGATGTATTGCCTAATTAAACACTTTCGTATTGGGTTTATGGTCGCAATTGTTTTTATAATGATCCCATTTAGAGTCAAATATGCGATAAGGCAGTGTGTGCATGTATCATGTTTGTTTTGATTTCCTGTCTTTGTGTGTTTTCACGCCTGTTTTGACTGTCTGTCCTGGCCTTATTAGTTCCACCTGTTCCTCGTTAGCCCCTGTACACCTGCACTTTATCCCCTCATTAGATCTGCTCGTATTTAAGTCATGTTCTTTCTGTTTAGTCTTTGTTGGATTCTTGTTTGTTGTGATTGGTAAGTTGTGTTCTGTTTTGCCTTTTCTGGATCAAGACTTGAATAATAAGACTTGAATAATAAGTGCTCCCTTGTCTTGCTTTGGGTCCACCCTGCTTCACTTACCTGACAGCCATGGTGTTTACAATTTGGGTGCTGTCTGTGTTTTGGCTATACAATTTAAAGCCTTTCACAATGTATTTTCAGTTCATGAACATTATGGTCACCTATCGATATCTTGTTCAGCATTCAAAAACCAAGATGGCGACGACCAAACCGTCTAACTCAAGGATTCTGAGCCGTAGTCCACAAACACATAGGTGACATCACTGTGATTGAACTTGATACAGTATATGGTTGGGAGTGAGAGGCTAACTGGCTACACTGGGTGTTGAGGGAAAAGTAGACCGTGAACCTTCCCTGGAATAAACCTAGCAAAACATAGCAAAGACATCATTGATACCTTAAGGGTTGCCAACGTTTTCCTGCAGTACTTTTGTTATAACATGCTACACTGAACAAAAATATAAATGCAACACTTTTGTTTTTGCTCCCAT
>CALSBZ010043590.1:329632-342223 GCA_943591055.1 Gobionotothen gibberifrons | reverse complement strand
ATGGGAGCAAAAACAAAAGTGTTGCATTTATATTTTTGTTCAGTGTATGTTTGGGCTTAAAGGGAAGTATGAATATTGTGTGTGCCTTTGTTGTTTAAATCCAAGCCCAGCAAGCTTCAAATCAGTGAAATTGACCACGAAGACAAAAATAAATAAACAATGAGCTCTGACTTCCTCTATCATTGTGGATATGAAAAAGATCAAAGTGCTAGCTCCTGTATCAGACACAACATGAAGTTCCTGCTGAGCACATGGAATCCAACAGGACTGATCTGGAGCCTGCTCATAGTGGTTCAAACTACTGCCAACACAAAACATCAAAACTCTGCGGATAGCAACACATTCAAAATTACCTTTATTTTTTCATTTTTATCTTTGAGTGGAGAGTTGTTATAAGCCCGCTGAGGTTTATTTTGTATCTCCCGTTCCCGTCTGTGCTTCTTAGAGTGTTTAGATTTTTATAAAAAAAATAGGGTGGACCGACAGCTCACTTGCTTTTAGAATAAGTGAATTTGAAGCCATGACAAATACAACCTAAAGTAAGAGAATATCAGCAGCTGAACAGGAAAGATAGCATACATTATTATTATTTATTATTTATTATTTCATTCTTTTAAAACCCAGGTTGTTTGCTGTCTTTTCTTTTAGTTTTTCACCTGTCTTATTTTCCCACCTGTTCTCTCTGTATCTGTGTCAGGCACATTGTCAGATGTCATTTACCGATGCAGGACAACTCATAATGTTTGCTGACCTACAGTAGCTCTTGATCCTGCTCCAATTGTGCCAGCAACTCTTGGGCATACTGACACTGTAACGTTAAATGCCACACTCACTGCAATTGTAGCCATGCATATTCAGCAGGGCCA
Source organism: Gobionotothen gibberifrons (assembly GCA_943591055.1). Taxonomy (NCBI): domain Eukaryota; kingdom Metazoa; phylum Chordata; class Actinopteri; order Perciformes; family Nototheniidae; genus Gobionotothen; species Gobionotothen gibberifrons. Next base: position 341,357 of record CALSBZ010043590.1, on the reverse strand, counting down.
GATTCTGAGATCCTAGCATGTCAGGTGGAGGATGGATGGACGACAGTAGGATAAGGTGATTGGGTTAACAGGTTCAAGGTTAGACAGGATGACTGAATGGAACGTGAAAGGAGTTTAAAGTCCTGTTTTGTATGGTTCTCACTGCTCTCATCAACCCTGAGTCCAGCAGCTAACAACTCCTGACAAAAAGGCTGTGTACTCTCTGCCCAGGAACAAACAGCAGACTGATAAAGCTAGAATCCACTGTAGCTGAAGATATATAGAGCTAAAGGATAAGATGTTTTACAAAAACATTTTTAGAATTTCAGGTGGCAAGAAAAACAGACTTGGTCCCATTGGTTGGACCATAGTTTTTCTTTTAGTTTGGCATTTTTGCCATTTCCGTTGTATTTTTACTTGGGAGCCAGAAGTGACACTGGTTGAGTACAATGGCCAGACAAAATGCCACAAGTAACTTTCATGAATGGAAAACAGTGTGAAAGGGTTAAAGTTGTAAAACAGAAACGAAGAAAACACCTTGGTAGCAACCTGCCAATCACAAAGAAGCCGCGCCCTAAAGTATACCGAGGTGCTATACTTACAGTAAAGGTGCTCACATAAAAAAACATCAAGACTTTAGTTTAGCTAAGTAGACAACACTTATATTTACATTACTATTTCACCTGGGGGAATAAGGTCCAATACAAGCCATCAGTAAGTTCATTGAACAAATCAATGGTCAGATATGACGGAACTTTTTTTAAATTAAAGATAAAACTGAGGTACAGTAATTGGTTTTAGGAGCCAAAGAAGAACTATTAAAAATCGGCGGTCAGATTCAATCGGCAATGTTAAAACCACACAATTAGACATCTACAAAGTCGGCTTTCATCTATCCATCCATCTGTCCACTTTCAACCTCTTCTCTGGAGTCAGGTGGCGGGGGGAGCAGTTCCAGCAGAGGATCCCAAACTTCCCTTTCCCTGGCCACATCAACCAGCTCTGACTGGGGGATTCAATTGTCTTTTGTAAAGGTCTTTGAGTTGCCTTGTGTGGAACATCAATCAATGTGTCCATTATAATTCAAACCAGCTGCTTTAGACGAGTCTCCTCCTGAGTCATGTTGCAACAAGCATTTCTGTTTCAGCTTGAAATAGAAGGATACATGATTACAAAAAGGACGCAAAATCCTTCTCCGTTTAGATACAGACAAACAATTTGATTAAATACAAAAGGGAATAAAACTAACTGTTGATCCCTGATGGTTATTTAATACAAGTCTATACAGATCCATATTTATAGTTTGGAGTCAAAGTCAAAGAGAGAACAATGGCATCAAGGCGTAGTCTACACTCTGGTGCAATGCTGTGATCTGGAACAAAGAAGAGTATTCACACCCCTCCATGAAGGGCATGGTCAGCTCAATAGCAATCACATGGATAGGCTGGACAGCAGAGACGAGTGGAGCAGATAATTGGTCGGTATCTTCTAGAGATCAGCTGGACTTGGCCGCTGGGCTCACAATCAATGGCTGTGACCGCGGATCCAATCCTCACAGCCCCCCTCCCCCCTCGTGGACCCCCTCAATGGCCTTTTGATCAATGGCCGTGTGTTACTTCTGTCAACACTATAGGTCAACACGTATTCATACTCCTGTAATCTATTCTTTCTATCCTCTCTTTATCCAAAAACCTTTTCCCTCTCTAACCTCTCGAGGTTTTATTAGAGGGAAACAGGTTTGCTGAGTGGCTTAGACAGGCCGGGGAGTCTTACGATTCGTAGACACAGCTTACCTCCTTACCTCTCATCAATTCCAACTAAGGCTCCAGTGGGGACTTTGTTCCCTGCGCGTGCCTCTCCATCTATGTTTCTTACTCTCTCACTTGCTACCCTTTGCCCTCAACCTATTCTAAGGGAGTGCTTGTTCTTCCGTCTGTCTGTCTGTCTGTCTGTGTACTCTCTTGTTCCGATTAACCCAGCCTCCCCCAAATGTTCTTGTTTTGTATCTATATCTACACCGGGATCCGGAGTCGAGGCTGATCATGTTTGCTGTGGTCCTGTGTCCTGGATCCTCTATCCTGAGTCCTGGATCCTGAGTCCTGGACTTTGGGTCGTGGCTAAACCGGTCTCTGCGGTCCTGCCTGACTCTCATCATACTACTTCCCTGATGGCTTCCACAGGATTGTTGATATCCTTGTGGATTCATCTTCTTATTATAGACACATGCATCTCCAAACATTCGGTCTAAAAAACGTTGTAAAATGTATTATCTCTTCGATTCACACACGGCATCTATTGCACGTCTGTCCGTCCTGGGAGAGGGATCCCTCCTCTGTTGCTCTCCCTGAGGTTTCTCCCATGTTCCCCTTTAAACTGTGGGGTTTCTCTGGAAGTGTTTCCTTGTACGATGTGAGGGTCTAAGGACAGAGGGTGTCGTATTGTCATACTGATATTCTGAACAATCTGTGCTGTTGTATTTGCTGTAAAGTGTCTCTACTGTAGGCTATTTTTATTATATGTACAGCACATTGGCTCGACCAAAAATCGTTTAAAAATGTGCTATATAAATAAAACTTGATTTGATTTGTTTTGAAAAGCCTTTTACAAAAAGCTCTCTATACCAAAAAAGAGAAACAGGGCAATTCATATTTGGAAATGTAACTGCATATTGTGAAGACATCTTCTCACATCTTCTAATCAGTGTGTGATGAAGCTGGTTGTGGGTTGGACCCTGCAGAAACATGTCACACCAATGGTGTGTCGTAGGTGGCCCCTCGTGGTAGCACCTGCCCCTGTATGATGAGTGTGAATGACTTGTATATGTTAAGAACTCTGAAGAGTCGTAAAGAATGGATAACACGGACCACTATTGCGGTAAGCATGTTGTAACTTCCGGTTGTTGTCAGTCATCTCCGGGTATCCTGTGAGCCTGTTCTGCTGCTAATAGCTTATTATCTTAACTTAATCGATCGTTTTAAAACTCTTGATCACGGCAACTGCCTGACGTTGTAATCACACGTTACTACAGCTTAAGCACTCACAACTCTCCTTCTCTTAGCGACTGTAACTCTACAGTTGCCTACACTCTTTTCGGGTTTGCTAATGGTAGCTACTTTAGCTACTTTAGCTTGATAGCTAGCCATGGCTCCTTCTCCACACTCGGTTGCTACTTCCTGCTCTACCTGTCTCATGTTTGGTTACTTCCCTGCCTCCTTTACTGGTACCGGTATATGTGTTAAATGTAGTATAGTTGTTAGGTTGGAGGCGGGAATCATAGCCATAGAAGCCCGGCTCCGCATCTTAGAAAGTAACTCAGCTACAGTAAAGCCCATGTTAGCCGGTGCGGACCGGCAAAAGGTAGCTCCTATTAGCCGTCCCCCGACACCTCCCGAGCAGCAGGGAGACTGGGTGACTGTTCTGAAGGGGCATAACGCGAAACCCGCAGGTCACCACCAACCCGTTCACGTATCTAACAAATATTCCCCACTCAGCGAGACACCCGCTGAGAAGCCAACTCTGGTTATTGGTAGCTCTATTATGAGACACGTGAATTTAGAGACCGAAGCCTCCACAGTCACATGCATTCCGGGGGCCAGAGCGGGCGACGTTGAGGCGCATCTTAAACTGCTGGCTAAAAATAAACATAAATACAGTAGGATTGTTATTCACGTCGGTGGTAATGATGTTCGTTTACGCCAATCAGAATGCACCAAAGTTAATGTGGCGTCGGTGTGTAGTTATGCTAAAACAATGTCGGACACCGTAATCTTCTCTGGCCCCCTCCCCAATCTGATCAATGATGACATGTATAGCCGCATGTCATCATTTCAGCGCTGGTTGTCTTGGTGGTGCCCAGAAAACAATGTGGGCTTCGTAAATAATTGGACAGCCTTCTGGGGAAAACCTGGTCTGATTAAGAGGGACGGCATTCATCCTACTTTGGAAGGTGCACGTCTCATTTCAGCAAACATTTCAGGGCTTTGTGGACTTAATCCATGACAAACTGGAGTTGAGACCAGGAGGCGGAGTCGCAGTCTTACACGCTTCTCTGCGCTCTCTCCTAGGCAGTCACCCATAGGAATCCCGAACCCAATAAAATACCCAATATTAACGGTGTGTGCGTCTGCCCAAGGACAATTTAAGGTAAAACCTAATAGAGGTGTCACACATAATAACTTAATAAAAGTAAATGTAACAACTACTACAGTGCAACAAAACAGGAAGATTAAATGTGGTCTCTTAAACATAAGATCTCTAGCATCTAAAGCTATATTGGTAAATGATTTAATATCAGATTATAATATTGATATATGCTGTCTCACTGAAACTTGGTTGAGACATGAAGAATATGTCAGCATAAATGAGGCCACTCCACCCAGCCATATCAATACTCATATTGCCCGCGGCACAGGCCGAGGAGGTGGAGTTGCAGCCATCTTTGACTCAAGTTTACTTATCAATACTAAACCAAAACTAAATTATACCTCCTTTGAAAGTCTCGTTTTTAGTCTTATGCATCCGACCTGGAAAACTTTGCAGCCAATCTTATTTGTTACAGTGTACCGTGCACCAGGTCCTTATTCAGAATTCTTATCAGAGTTTTTATCAACTTTGGTACTTAAAACAGATAAAGTAATTATCGTAGGTGACTTTAATATTCATGTTGACGATGATAAAAATAGCCTTACTGTTGCATTTAATTCTATATTAGATTCTATTGGTTTTCGTCAGAGTGTAAATAAACCAACACACTGCTATAATCACACTCTCGACCTTGTTCTGACTTATGGTATTGAAATTGAGCAACTACTAGTCGAACCGCATAACCCTGCTTTATCCGACCATTTCTTAGTAACTTTTGAAGTACTGTTACTAGACTACAAAGCATTAGTCAAAAGCTCCTGCAGCAGAAACCTATCTGTTAATGCTATAGCCAAATTTAAGGAAGAGATTCCACCAATACTTAACTCGATAGCATGTCTGCATGTAGGGGAGGAAACTTATACAAAATATACACCACCCCAAATTGATCATGTTGTTGATAGTGCTATAGATGCGCTGCGAATAAAATTAGACTCTGTTGCTCCTTTGAAAAAGAAGAAAATAAAACAACATAGATTAGCTCCATGGCATAATGTCGAAACCCGCAAAATAAAGCAAAAGTCGAGACAGCTTGAAAGGATATGGCGTTCCACTAAACTTGAAGAATCTCGTTTAATTTGGCATATTACTCTAAATGAATATAAGAAAGCACTGCGTAAAGCGAGAGCAGCGTATTACTCTTCATTAATAGATGAAAATAAGAATAATGAAAGATTTCTTTTCAGCACTGTAGCCAGGCTGACAGAGAGCCATAGCTCAATTGAGCCTTCTATTCCCATAGCACTCAGTAGTAATGATTTTATGTGCTTTTTTAACGATAAAATTGTTACTCTTAGAAACAAAATCAATGACCTCTTGCCTTTGACCAGTATAGTGTTATCAACAGCTCCCGGAAATGTAAGTTCTAATATTACACTAGATAGTAAACTAGAATGCTTTTCAGCCATAAACCTTGAACAATTAAATTCAATGATTCTTTCTTCTAAACCATCAACGTGTATCTTAGACCCAATTCCAACTAAGCTGTTGAAGGAAGTTTTTCCATTAATTGGCACTTCTTTATTAAATATTATGAATATGTCTCTATTATCAGGCTATGTTCCACAATCATTCAAAGTAGCAATGATAAAACCGCTTCTTAAAAAGCACAACCTCGATCCAGAGATATTAGCCAACTATAGACCTATTTCTAATCTTCCGTTCTTCTCAAGAATTCTTGAGAAAGCAGTCGCAAAACAGTTGTGTGATTACTTAAAAAACTATGATTTATTTGAAGTTTTTCAGTCTGGCTTTAGAACACATCATAGCACAGAGACAGCTCTGGTTAAAGTCACAAATGACATTCTAATAGCCTCAGACAAAGGACTTGTCTCTATTCTTGTCTTGCTCGATCTCAGTGCTGCATTTGATACTATCGACCATGACATCCTATTGCAAAGACTAGAGCACTTAGTTGGCATACAGGGAACTGCTTTAGGCTGGTTTAGGTCCTATCTATCTGAACGCTCTCAGTTTGTACGTGTCAACGACGAATCTTCGACGCAAACCAAAGTTAGCCATGGAGTGCCACAGGGCTCAGTGCTCGGACCTATTTTGTTCACATTGTATATGCTTCCGTTAGGCAATATTATAAGGAATCATTCTGTACATTTTCATTGTTATGCGGATGATACTCAACTTTATTTATCAATCAAGCCTGATGAAATTAATCATCTAAATAAAATTCAAGACTGCCTTAAGGACTTAAAAAAGTGGATGACCTTAAACTTTTTGATGTTAAACACGACCAAAACTGAAGTTATTGTACTCGGCCCAAAGAATCTACGAGACAAATTAACTAAAGATATACTAACTATGGATGGCATTAATTTGGCCTCCAGTGAGACTGTAAGGAATCTTGGTGTTATATTTTATCAGGATTTATCCTTTAATGCCCACATAAAATCTATTTCAAGGACCGCCTACTTCCATCTACGTAACATTGCAAAAATCAGGCATATCTTGCCTCAAAACGATGCAGAGAAACTTGTCCATGCATTTGTTACTTCTAGGCTGGATTATTGTAACTCCTTATTATCAGGGTGCACCAAGAAGTCAGTTAAGTCGCTTCAGCTGATTCAAAATGCTGCAGCTCGTGTACTAACTAGAGTTAGGAGAAGGGACCACATTACTCCTGTTCTGGCTGCCTTACACTGGCTCCCTATAGAACACAGGATAGAATTTAAAATTCTTCTTCTCGCCTACAAAGCCCTTAATGGGCAGGCGCCATCTTACCTTAAAGAACTCATTATACCCTACTGTCCTACTAGGGCATTGCGTTCCAAGAACGCAGGGTTGTTGGTTGTTCCTAGAGTCTCTAAAAGTACAATGGGAGCCAGAGCCTTTTCTTATCAAGCTCCACATTTGTGGAATCAGCTTCCAGTTTGTGTTCGGGCGGCAGACAGCCTATCCGTTTTTAAGAGTGCGCTTAAGACCTTCCTTTTTGATAAAGCTTATCATATGATAAAGGGCTGATTAGATTCAGCCCCTAGTTTTGCTGATATAGGCTTAGTTTGTCGGGGGACATCTTACTTCTTCCTTCTCTCTGTCTGTACCTGTGTACTCTCATGTTCCGATTAACCGAGCTTCCCCAAATTTCTTTCTTTTTGGTGTCTATATACGGCGGGATCCGGAGTCATGGATGATCCTGTTGCTGCAGTCCTGTGTCCTGGGTCGCGAGCCCGGATCTTGAGTCGTGGCTGTTGCTGTGGTCCTGGATCATAAGTCCTTGATGGATGTCCTCGTGGATTCATCTTCCTATTATACACACATGCATTTCCAAACATTTGGACTACCTATGTTGCAAATGTATTATCTTTTTTTTTTTTTACACACGGCATCTATTGCACGTCTGTCCGTCCTGGGAGAGGGATCCCTCCTCTGTTGCTCTCCCTGAGGTTTCTCCCATTTTTCCCCTTTAAACTGTGGGTTCTATTTCGTCCCTACTGACCGCCAGAGGCGGTGCTTAGCACTGGATATGTCCATCGCGCGCATGCGCAGCTCGAGTACCAATACCAACAAAGTCACCTGTGACCCACGTGACACCGGCTATATCAGCCGGTGTCGTCATAGGATCTGTTCCATTTCATCTTCTCGCTGCGCGAGGGTACCATGGCTACTTTTTTGTAGCCTACAGCGTTCGTTCGGTTGGAACATTGTCAAGGATTCTCTGCAAACAGCTGGCTGCGTGCAGCTTCGCGACTCATCCAGTCGGGGCCGCGGGTTTACCCGTCCTCCAGGAGCTGTGGCTGGCTGCGCAGAGACTTCGTTCGGACAGGTTGGTGTCGGCTTGGTTGGTGATGGCAGTGTTTCCGCTCCCTCTCCCAGCCTAGTTGTCCTGGTTACTGTCTGTTTGCTTTGGGCTTGAACTTTTTCGGTGACGGGGCGTTTCCGCTCCCTCTCCCAGGAGTTGCCCTTGCTGTGCTTTTGTACTTGTTCCGACCGCGGCGTTGTGCCAAACGTCATTAGCATTGAGCTGTGTTCTTGTTTGGCTAGTTAGCAGTACCGGCTGCGGCCGCTCGGCTGACGCCGGGATAGGCACCGGAGTTTCCCGTGCTGTTTTTCCTTTAGGAGCCAGTTTCTGGTCTTAGCTTGTAAACTTCTTTATTTTACCCAGCTCGGTGAAGGCAGTGTGCTCGCTCCCGCTCCCTCTGCCGGTAACGTGGGTGTAGCTGCATCCCTTTTTCTGTTCGGCGAGTAGCAGCATCGCTCTACTCTTCTCGTTAAGCAGGTAGCTGGTGATGGCTGTGTCCTCGCACCCTCTCCCAGCCAAGTTGTCCTGATTGCCGTCTTATTTCTGTCGGCTAGACTTTCTGGTGACGACAGTGTTCCCGCTTCCTCTCCCATAAAGTTGCCCTTATGCTCTTTTTGAAAGCTGTGGCGTTGTGCCCGAGCTATCATTAGCATTCGAGTCCCAGCTTTGGCTGCGTCCCTCATTCAATTTAGTATGGAAAGCACAGAGTGTCATATTAACATTTTTTCGTTTAGATGCAGAGAGGTAAGTACTAAGGTAAGTACTTTCTATTCCATAGAAGCTAATTATTCGGGTCTTAACATTGCGTTCTGACTCATTGTCAGCAGCAGCCGCTTGGCTAACACCTTGCATAGACTGTTAAGCTTAATTATTTAACCCAGCCGGTGAGGGCAGCGCTCTCGCTCCCGCTCCCAGTAACATAGGGTTTGACTGCAGTAGCGCTATTTCGCCGTATTACTGCTCCTAGTACTAAGACGATATGCAGAGAACAATCTTCACTGCGGGTGCTGTGCTCTGCAGGTGCGGTTACTACTGTAACCATGTCCTACGGTTCTACGCGGGCTGTTCTCTCTCTTAGAAGCTAATTATCTGGTCTTAACATTGTGTTCTGACCTGGTTGCTTGATTGTTAGCAGCAGCCGCTTGGCTAACACCTTGCATGTACTGTTAAGCTTCATTATGTAACTCAGCCGGTGAGGGCAGCGCTCTTGCTCCCGCTCCCGGTAAACGCATGGTATGGTTGCAGTAGCGCTATATCGTTATATTTACCGCTCCTAGTACTAGACTTCTAGCTCTAGGAGGACGATGTGTATAGTGTGTGTAGTTACTACTGTAACTACGGTTTCAAGCCGTGTAAGTACTGGCCAGAGTTACTACTGTAACTACGGTTCCAAGCCGCCATAGTCAAGACCCTAACTACGGCTCTATGCGGTGCAAGTACTGGCCATAGTTACTACTGTAACTTAGCTTGTAAACTTCTTTATTTTACCCAGCTAGGTGAAGGCAGTGCTCTCGCTCCCGCTCCCTCTGCCGGTAATGCGGATGTAGCTACATCCCTTTCTCGGTTCGGCGAGTAGCAGCACCGCTCTACTCTTCCCGTTCAGCAGGTAGCCGGTGAAGGCTGTGTTCCCGCACCCGCTCCCGGTTACGCTGCATCTGGCATTCGTCTCTAACTCAACCAGTGAAGGCAGTGTTTTCGCCCCCGCTCCTGGTAGACGCTGAACTGCCTTGTTTTTCCGTTAAGCAGGTAGCTGGTGAAGGCTGCGTTCCCGCACCCGCTCCCGGTTACGCTGCATCTGGCACTCGTCTCTAACTCAACCAGTGAAGGCAGTGTTCTCGCCCCCGCTCCTGGTAGGCACCGAACTGCCTTGTTTTTCCGTTGAGCAGGTGGCTGGTGAACGCTGTGTTCCCGCACCCGCTCCCGGTTACGCGGCATCTGGCATTCGTCTCTAACTCAACCAGTGAAGGTAGTCTTCTCGCCCCCGCTCCTGGTAGACGCGGAACTGCCCTGTCTTTCCGGTAAGCAGGTAGCTGGCGAAGACTGTGTTCCCGCACCCGCTCCTGGTTATGCTGCATCTGGCATTCGTCTCTAACTCAGCCAGTGACGGCAGTGTTCTCGCCCCCATTCCTGGTAGACGCTGAACTGCCGTGTTTATTAATCCAGCCAGGTGAAGGCAGTGCTCTCGCTCCTGCTCCCTCTGCCGGTAACGTGGGTGTAATTACATCCCTCTTTCTGTTCGGCGAGTAGCAGCAACGCTCTACTCTTTCCATTAAGCAGGTAGCTGGTGAAGGCTGTGTTCCCGCACCCGCTCCCGGCTACGCTGCATCTGGCTACCTACAGAATGGCTCATTCAGGTAGCGCCTGTATGGCTTCTCTCGAGCCCGAGGACGGCCACGACCGCTGCCCCTCTTGCCTCGGCCGCCTCTGGCGGTCAGTGGGGACGAAATTCGAACATCTGAGGGAGGTTCTCACGATAAACGCCTGCATGAGCTGTAGCTGCATGCCTCGGGCGCTCAGAGTGGCTAGGATCACTGAGGTGGAACGTCTGGCAGCAGCCAACAGACACCTCTCCTTGTCACATCCTCCCCCAGATCAACTCGGCCGCTCCCGGCAACTTGAGGGAGCGATGGCTATGGGTGCTCCCCCCAATAGAAGGACTAGAAACAGGCTGTCCTCTAAAGCGGATCAGCTAGCTGCCGATAGGGGCATGATGAAGTCGCCTCTTGGCCCTTCAGCCTGGGCCCGGTGGGGGCTGCTAGTGTGCCGCCTGCCTCTCTGCAGCAGGCTCCGGCCGAGCCTTCTTTGCTGGGCATCAGCGATGCATTACTGCAGGCCTCTGCCGTAATGGCTAGGGAATTGGGACGAGTTATGTCCTTTCTGGTACAGACTCGTCGCCAGGTCTGGCTGGCCCAGTCACCACTAATGGAGGCATGTAGGAGAGTCCTCCGTAGCGTACCAGTCGAGCCAGGGGAGCTGTTGGGGTCAGCTGCCCTGGAGGCACTGGAATGTGCTGCCCAAGCTAGGCAGACCAGGCAGCAGCTCTCGGGTCTTCGCAGACCTGTGCCCACTCCCAGCAGGCCCAGGGGCCGCGCTAGCAGCCGCACTCAGCCGCCGGATTACAGGGGTGGTCTGCAGAGGTCGTAGCGGCCCACTCAACCGCCTCCCAATGACTTTCGTGCCCCAGGTCGCCCGCCTTCCAGGCGGCCTCGTGCCCCAGAGCCTTACCGGCCCAAGGGGTCAGCAATCCGGCAGGGGCCCTAGCTCTGGCCCAGGAGTCGTCCGTCCTTCGGTCCAAGGACGCAATCGAGCCAGTAAGACCCTCTGCTTAGCCCAGGGGATTCTACTCGGCGTACTTTCTCGTGAGCAAGAAAGTCGGCAGATTTCGCCCGATCTGGGACCTCAGAGGAATCAACAGATTCCCGAAGGTGCTGCCATTCTATACGCTGACCACTGCACATGCACAGGTGGAGTGGCTCTCGACCGTGGACTGCCTACTTCCACGTGGGCCGGGCAAGATGGGGCCTTATATTCAGTCCCTCCGGCCCTCGGGCAGACTGGCGGCTGCCTCGGCCGCTGGGCCCTTAGGCCCGCTGTCGTTGCGCCCCATGCAGAGGTGGCTGAACAGGTTTCACTTGGACGCCAAGTGGCACAGGCACAGAGAAGTCAGGGTGTCGCAGCATTCCCTCCACTCTCTCTCACGCCGGAGGGGCGCCATCCCATCCCGCCAGGAGACCATCACCATAGGTGCATGTCTCTCAAGTGGGGGTGCAGTGCGGCAGGGCAGGACCGTTCAGGGTCAGCGGTCTGCCCAGGAGGGTGCGCACCAGGTCAACATGCTAGAGCTTCGGGCTG
>CALSBZ010043590.1:309632-324632 GCA_943591055.1 Gobionotothen gibberifrons | reverse complement strand
CACTGCCTGCTGACCAATCAGAGCTCCGTATGTTTTGGATTAGGCCAACCGGCTAACTCAACATATCCAGGTTAGGTTGAACCAGCTTCGTGACATACCCCCCAGGTCTCCCTTGAAAAAGAGATCAATGATCTCAAGGGATGCACCTGGATACATAAAGGCTTGAAATGAGATTAAATGAAAGATACATGTAGTGGACTAACAATTAGAATATTGGTTTCCAAGATGTAGTGGAGTGAAAGTATGAAACAGTATAAATAGCACCTTTAAATTGAACTTCAGTATTATACTTGAGTAAATGTACTTCATTACGTCCCTGTCCTGTGAGTGACTCACCGTCCATGTCGAGTCTCTGCATGATGATGGCCAGCTCCACCTCACTGGGCATGTATCCCAGAGAGCGCATGGCCATGCCCAGCTCCTGTTTGGAAATGAAGCCGTTTCCGTCATGATCCAACACCTTGAACGCCTCCCGGATCTCTGCCGAGACAAATGGGAAATGGAGTCAGCATCTACAGTATAGTATGAACAATGCCCCCCCCCCCCTGCTTCACACAAACACATGTGTATTTACAGCACTGTGTGTCAGTTTCACTTATTTCTTTACGCTCATCTGTATTTTTGTAATTCCTTCCTTTGGCCGTGATACACATCGCATTGATCTTGCATTGTATGATTCCTCACAGCATTTCACCCCCCCCCCCCCCCCTCCCCTCCCCCCCCCCCCCCTTCCCCCCCCCCCCCCCCTCCCTCTATCTTCCTGTCTGACCCAGCTTCGGGCTGCGGATTATACAATTGGTCTCGCACCACTGCCTCAAGTTAACAAGATCAATTCCACCCATCGATTCATTTTCTCCACCTGCTGTCACAGCCTCTGCTCGCTTTAGTCATTTCACATTCTGTGTGTCCCTTTATTCTCTCCAGCTTCTGAAAGTCACTTCCACTGAGCCTGCACTGTACAAAACCACTCCTGCTGTGTACGTTTCTCTTCATTTTTGACAGTAAAAGAATCAAAAAAATGTCTGATCTAGATATTTCAGGAAGGGCTTCAAAACTTTAAAGAACTGATCTGTTTTTGTACGTCATACACGTGCAAAGTATTCTAATTCTATTAAGTATTCGAGCAGCAAATGAAAACATTGGAATTCTTTTAATAAAATATTCTTCCTCGCAGCACAAAATAGAAGATGCTATGTCCTCTTATTGTTTTTGATGTGATCCATCTGCTTGGAAGCTCTTGGATTATTGATCCCAACATTCTTTATATAATTATCACATTATAGCAATATCTTTGCAGCACACTGCAGGACCAAATACAATAAGTTAGGGTATCGATTTCTCGTCTTGCATTTGAGGCACACAGGTGGCAGAACAAGGCTGAGTTGATGTCTACTGTTGGGGATATATGCATTCTATGTATAACCTTGGAGTGTGTTGCTTTGGTATGATCTCAGACAAATTGATTTTGCATGTCTCCAAGTATCTGCATCCTACAGCTTTGACCGTCCCTCAATTCAACACACTTAAGGCTTGCGGATTACTTACATTAGTATAATAAGTTCTCACAGCTTGATCTACAAATGTGATACTTCTTTAAAATATAGACCCTAAGTGGAAACTTTGAAAGGGAAGCTTCAACACCCAGCCAGCTGGATTATTTATGACCAAGTAAGGGGTCAATCCAGAAATATATCTCCATTAAATCTTAGTTAATCTGTTACTGCACAGTCAGCAGGTGTCATTAAATACTCAAAGTTATTAGAGAGTGGCATTCTGATGACAAATGTCGTAGGTAAATCCGGACGTGGACGTCGCAGGGGCCCCCCCACAAAAAACAATTGGAGTTTTCCATTGGTTTTGGAGTATTGCAGAAGATAAACTCTGTGTTAAACACTCGTAATGATACTTACCCGTTTTGTTCTGCAGGATAATCCCAACATATTAACACCACTTAATGATTTTTTAACCTTAAATGTAATAGGCAGTAAAAAGCTAACGTCGGCTATAAACAAAATACATCAAGGTCACATGACTTCACGCCACCACTTCTATGCTTAAAACGGCATGTATTTGGCGTGATGGCGTTTAGTAGTCTAATTTTCAACCTGGTTAGACCCGCTGTTTTTAGGACACAGAGGCTTTGGACTTTCAACAGTGGAATATTTTCTGAATTAAAAAAATAAGTTCTAAATATCTTCTTCAAAAAAATGTGGACTTTGAGACAAGGGAACTGAAATGCTAAAATGCTAACTCATTTCCCGGTTCAAGGACTCATTCCTGCACCACTCTATTAGTTCAATAATCTTTCATCACCATGATTCTGGTGGAGGTTCCTTACTTCTGTGGCTTAACTCATCTCATAAACATTTGTATTATTCCTGTATGGCTCAGAAGCAGGTCCCGGTCAAGGTTCCCCATTATCAGATGTGGGAAATAGTGAACGTGTACACTGTTACCCTTAAAAAATGAAGTTGCATTTAACTTATAGAGCCCAAAGTCATAAATATGCCTCAGAGACATTACACAGCAAGGATGGTAAAAAGTGTGAAACAGGTACACATGTGTTCCTCTTTCCCGTACTGTTAACCATTTTGAGAGAGTGTGAAACACTGCACCTGTAGCTGCAGTGCGGAGCCAAAGAAATGACCTTTCTGGTTTCCCATAATTTAACTTTTCTAGTGACAAGCACTCATGACACATTCTACAAATGCACAAAACAAAGCGCACCAATGAACAGCAGAAAACCCTTTGTACTGCAGCTCTATACAAAACACCTATCTGGTGAAGCTCATACATAATATTCAACATTACGAATGCACTTGCAGAAAGACAATTTGTTGTGATTTCGCTATAGTGCTGTTACTTATTTTGTTTGTTTGTTTGTAGCCTTTATTTATCCAGGTAAAAATCCCATTGAGATCAACGATCTCTTTTACAAGGGAGACCTGCCGTGAGTTGTGTTTGGAACACATCATAATGTCCTGCTCACTATAACTCATGCTGTATCAGGACCCATACACCAGCAACTCCAAGAAATACACACACAATGCGTTTGGAGAAGCGGTCTTTACCGCTCTAACCCGTGTTCAACATGACATCAGGTTTAATGAAGGCTTCAGCAGCTTCTAGAAGGAGTTCTCTGCATGTTTTCTTAAGAACAAATGCAGTACAATGAAAACAAAACTAAAACTATTCATGCTCATTCATTCTGCCCCAAATCAAATGTTATGCCCCTTTCCTACCAGTGGTGGAATTTAACTAAGTACATTTACTCAAGAACTCAAATTAAATATTATTTTAAGGCAATAGTACTTAAAAACAAAAAACCTAGAGTTTATAAAATGAGATTTTTTATAAATTAAATGAGCCAACCCTTAATGTAATTGACATCTGTACTAAATGTTTTTGTATTTATTAAAAAGGATTTGTATTTCTCTGGGTATATCTTTTTTAATTTTCTTTTAGATGTTTCTGCATAGTGTACTTTTACTTAAGTGTAGGATCTGAATACTTCCTCCAACTCCGTCTCCTAACATTCTTGACATTTTGAGATATTTATAGAACTTAAATATTAAACATTTAAAACAAATTCACTTGTTAGGGTTCTATGGGGACCCTGTTAAGTCTTCAGCAATTGTAATGTCAGGTTGCTAATTGTTAGTCTATCACCCAAGACGAGCCCCTTTGTTTGATTCTGATATTTGAAATCAGCATGTGAGCTGCAGTTGTTTCTTCTTCACAATGTCTGCATACATGTTGAGTTGTATTTGTACTGAACTGTCTCACTGAATGAAGATGCAATGCCTCCTTTGTACACAGTTGCGTCAGCAGCTGTTCGCTGGCTGCTCGACGTGTGATCAAGTCATCAGTGAGACCAACAGGCTCCGTGGGCTTTAATAAATGCATCTTTCATATGTGAGCCTGCAGACAGAAGGAAGGAGGGAGAAAGGGACAGGCTGCTGATTTAAATAGAGGTGGAATGTCACCTCTCTGAAGAACACTATGGTTGCATGACATGCATGAGCACATTGAGCACTGAATAATGTGAGAGTGGAAAGTAGACTAGATGCTTTAACTCCATCGCTCCCGGCAACTTGAGAGTTTCTATTCTTTAAAGAGAGGACACACGCTGCATCTTTTTGGATCCAACAGCATCGTCAAAAACATAATCTATGACAGTCCCAATTATTTGCTGTAGTTTTCTCATAAATAATGCAGCATGATATGAAAAAGACATACTTTTGATACAAAGGGGAACAAGTCCATCCTAAGTGGACATGTATTGCTATTGAGTGTTTTTCAGCTGCGCTCTCACAGCATTTAGAACCAAAGACGCTGTTACAAAATGAGCCCATCAATCATCTCATTATCTGCTGCCAGTCTGGACCGGTCTGCCGGCGAATGATATGGAACAACAGAACTTCAATGGAGCGTTAATTATGAATCATCTCATTGAAAAGAGAACATGTTTGGAGTGTGCTGAGCACCAATACCGGCTCACAGTCTGCGGCCTGCATCCAAACAGCTGCTCCGGAGCAAATAAAGCAACATCCTCATTTGTCACAACAGAGATAATGTTTTCTAGGATGCAAATGCTAACAACATGAAAGGCATACAGCCTATTCCCACTGCATTTCATGAACACATCTACCAGGGAGTCAGGCTTTTGTTGACTACTTTCCCGTGTCTCCTGTATGGGATTAGTTTTGTATCATAAAGATAAAGCAACACTTTCTCAGAATAAAGCAAAACTATGAGTTTAAAAGAAAAAAAACTGAGTCAATCAAAATAAAATAAATTTCAAAAATAAAACTATAAGTTGCAAACAAATCATTTGTGTAATCATGTAAACTATAAGTATTTTTTCTTTGTTTTAACATAAGTTTTTGTTTGCAGTTCTTGTTTCTTCTTTCTCAATGATCAGACTTTTGCTCTCGCTGCAGCTCTCTCTTTTGCGCTCCCTCATTTTTAGTTTGAGATTTTGACACAAACATCCCAGGTGGGCGGGACTTTCAGGGGTTTGTTCCCATTGGCTACTCCGTTTTTGAGTGACAGCCCACTACACCACAGATCGTACAGTGCAACTCATGCAGCAAACTCTGGAGTCCACTCGGCCACGTTAGTGTCGGTGTCTCCTGGGGAGTTTTCATGAACATATGGGACTTATCTTATGGATTGCTGTGCATTACACGTGTGTTCTGTAGTTTATACTTTATTCCAACTTTAAATATTGTAATACCTGAACACACTGCTGCTGTTAAATAATTTCCCAATTTGGGATTATTTATTTTATAGATAAAAAAACACATCTATGTATTTTCAAGCTAAAGGTGATGCACAATATAAACTGTATACTATTATTTGTTCAAAGACATGTTACATTTCAAAAGCATATATGTTTAGGACAAACAATTAAAGACTGCTTTCATTTAACAAATTCTACAATATAAAAGTGGCAGATTTGCTTTATTAAACGGACCAGAGCTGCATACCAACACAATTAGGAACATGCTCACATCTTACTATGTTGGTCTGAAGAGCTGAAGCATTGATACACAATGGATGGAAAACTGTGTTGTCTCATTCTATATCCTGTGAGAAAATGATATACATTTAGCATTAAAAACTCAACATACTATTCCTGAGGAAGATATGAATAACCAACAGATCTCTAACATGTTCATGTAGAATAAAGACAAATGAGTGATTATACAAATTACATTTATTGAAATTTGAACCAGAAGATGAAGTCTCAAAGAATGTTTTAAATAAAAGGACATAAAACAAAAAGGTGGATAATAATAAAATATATTAAATGTATATGTAAAGACATTTGGTCAAATGAAATGACACTGAGCCAGTGATAACAGCAACGCCAGCATGGATGAAGATGGTGAAGGTCTCTCTTCATGCCCCCCCCCCCCCCCCTCTGTGCTGTCCCCTCAGAGGAAGTTGGAAAACGGGATAAGACCTCTGGACACCACGCTGTCTCAATGATCCACACTGTTAATATGAGAGGGAAATAAATGTTTTAGGAAACAACTCAGGGGCATCATGGACGGTATGTTTTCCTACAAAGAGAAGTATTAAACTCAGCCTCCATTGATTTTCACATCAAATTAGCGTGTTAATAAAATAAGCTATCATGGCTTATACTTGCATATCTAAACAGAATCATGAAAGCATGTTGGTAGAGTCAGGCACACGAGTCCGTTTGAGTGTGTGCGCCGGTGTCTGAACGCTCACTCACTGCTAGCTATGTAGCTAACTGGCTACTTAGCTTGCATTGGATCTAAAGGTAGCAATTTAAGCTAACTTTCATAGCACAGCTTTACTTCTCACTTAACACAATAAAGAAACAGACCGTATAGTACAGCACAAACAACACAAATGATCAATACTTACATATATTTTCACTTGTAGTATTATAATAATTGAAATGCTGGTTCTTCTGTCCACGCTCAGCTACCGCACCGCAGCTGTCTGCACTGACTGTACAATCGCTGGAGGACTGGGCTGTCACTCAAAAACTGAGTAGCCAATGGGAACACACCCCTGAAAGTCCCGCCCACCTGGGATGTTTGTGTCAAAATCTCAAACAAAAAATGAGGGAGCGCAAAAGAGAAAGCTGCAGCGAAAGCAAAAGTCTGATCATTGAGAAAGAAGAAACAAGAACTGCAAACAAAAACCTATGTTAAAACAAAGAAAAAATACTTATAGTTTAGATCAGGGGTGCCCAACCTTTTTTGAACCGAGAGCTACTTTTAAAGTTGCCAGTCTGCCGAGATCTACCAGTCCAAATAGAGAGGCGTAGCCATTAGTGACAGCCTACTACCAGGTAAATACACACTTCTACTTGTATAAAACTGACCCTTGAACGATTAATACTTCATAAAATACTGCAGATCCTTTATCTTACCTCTTTCTAATCTACACACATACAAGTATTGTATATAAGTAACTGAAGTTACACAACAGTGTTGTTGATACAGAGTTGGAGTTTATTCACACGTCACATACTACAGTGGGTAATGTTTTCAAGAAACATTGAACAGTGCTGCCACATATGACACAGGAAAAAAAGACTGAACCCTTTCTTTGCCATTATATAAAAATAGTGTTGCTACAAAAGTATAAATTAGGCTTACTAATAAGACAACTCAGACCTGAAGCTACACAGGAATCTGCTGCCAAAGTGCAATAAAAAAGACAAAATTAATAGAATCAAACCTTTTTTGTTGCATTTTAGTATAAAAAGAAATGCCTTTAAAATAGGATGCAAGCAACACTAGTTTATTATCCTCAATTGATAATAGACTATAATCAATTTAAGTTTGCATTCTTACCATTTTGTACAATAATTATAATGAATAAGTTCAAACAAACTAACACTTACAGCTGATTAATAACGGTATCTAACTTGAGTTTTTATTATATCAAAAACCTGTTGAAATGCTACTGTTATTTTTACTGTCCACCAAAAGCGCGTCAGCAGCCTCCAGGAATGCTTCTTTCACAACTTCGCCGTCTTTGAAAGACTTCATGTGTTTCACAAGAACGTGACTGACACGATAAGATGCTATGGTAGCAGCCTTGCTCTTGTTGTTGGGCCTGGTGAAAATGGACTGCTGTGCATTTATCTGTCCTTTCAGGCCCCTCACCTTTTGGGAGCGTAGGGCAGAATTAGGGAGGGAATTCCGTCTCGTAGCGTTTGTGCACTGTTTTGAAATGCCGCTCCTAAATTACCCTTCTTCGGTAAAGCGACGCTCACATTGCAGATGAGACAGATGGACTTTGAATTGGAATAGATAATAATCATCCTCCCACTCGGAGTGAATATTATATATTTTGGGCTTTTTTGTTGTTTTGTATCTGCCATAATTGCGGTCTTGTGTGTGTGCGGACTGTCACTCCTGGCTGTTACACGGACAACGTCAGCTAACTGTGCCCACTGCCCACTAGCCACACCCCGACACATGGGGTTCCGCCGGCCAATCACAAAGCTTTGATGCGTTCAAGTGCATTATTCTGGCACAGGAATATTATGTTATAGGCCATTAACGATACAACAGAATATTGTTGTTCTATTTTTAGACACATCTTGCGATCGACTGGGAATCTCCCAGCGATCGACCGGTCGATCGCGATCGACTGGTTGGGCACCCCTGGTTTAGATGATTACACAAATGATTTGTTTGCAACTTATAGTTTTATTTTTGAAATTTATTTTATTTTGATTGACTCCGTTTTTTTCTTCTTTTAAACTCATAGTTTTGCTTTATTCTGAGAAAGTGTTGCTTTATCTTTATGATACAAAACTAATCCCATACTCCTGGAGTGTGTAGGAGCAGGAAGACAACATGGGGACTAGGATTGTATTTCCAAATGAGTCCATGTTGTGCATAACTGCTTCTATATGAATACTTATGATGCAATGGGAATATTGAACTGCTTTCCAACTAAAACAATGACATTTGGAAAAGCAAAAGACGTCAAAAAAACAAAAACAGTAGCAGAGCCCCACAGTGTTAAATGTGTATGAGGTGCTCATGGGGAGTGTGTCCATGACTATGTATGCTTGAATGACTGGTGTGAGTTTACTTGCATTATGTAATCCGCTAAAGATGACGCATGAATCGGCAGAGGTTTTATACTTATACCACAGAAAAAGTTCAGGAGTGAAAAAAAAAGACATTATTCAGTTGTGATTATTTCCATGTTTGTTATTCCACCGTACATTTAGAGTTATATATCAACAGTTTGTTTGTGATGCAAATGTACGGTGCAATCGCGCTACAACAGCCCAAAGCACTTTCAAAAAGGATGCATTTATAAAAACACAAATGTACCAAAACAAATGCAAACAAGGACAAATATTCAACAACATGACAACACATGCAAATAGAATACGCTGCAAGAAGCTTCAATCCCAACGGAAAGGGCACACAGCTGGGACCGGAGCGCTTGTTCATGATCAGGGATTATCAAATTGGCCAACTATCACTGTCACTGGAAACTCACCTAATATGCAACCTTTATTGGCTGATTTTAATGTGGTCACATGATTCCTTACAGTATTATTGCAGATCTGCTAGCTAGCTAACCTAGCTTACCTTGCTAACTAAGTATTTTCAAATATACTGACAAATCACTTAAATCATGAATAACTCTGACAATAGTGATATTTGCCTACCAGTGGCAGTGTTTTGGGCCTGGTAGGGCATTTTCACCTCTAGGCCTCCGTACAAATGCGTGCTTATCCGGTACATTGTCCTGAGTGAACAGTTCCAATAGGGTGCCATAAAGATGAATATATTCATCAGTAACAGAAGAACCATAGAGTCTTGTTTTCCTGCAAGGTGTGATACAAATAAAACATAATCTATCGTAGCTGCCTGTGTACCCAATTATACCAAATATAATATGTCTCTTCATGTGGATTCACAAGACTAATTAGGTGTCTGCTGATCAGCTCATCAAGTAATTATGTTATCTTTAGTTGGATGTATTACTAAGAACCATAGGGGATAAGGATATTAAAAATGACAATGAAGAATAAAATGAAGAA
The DNA here is from genome assembly GCA_943591055.1 of Gobionotothen gibberifrons. NCBI lineage: Eukaryota > Metazoa > Chordata > Actinopteri > Perciformes > Nototheniidae > Gobionotothen > Gobionotothen gibberifrons. The sequence goes on along the minus strand of CALSBZ010043590.1, from coordinate 315,064 downwards.
TCAATGCTTTTTGATGCTACTGTTTCAGATGGGGAAAACAATGTGTTCCATATTTGGCTCCTTTAGCCAGTTTAATGAATGCCTTCAGGTTTGTGGTGCATTGAATAGGAAATAGGAGTCAGCACCACAGACAGCTCCTCCTCTCCTGTGTGTCCAACCCATAGACTGAATATATAAAGTGTGATCCTGTCAATCCTGTCAGTCAGCCGGTATCTGGTTCGATTCCACATGCGCAGGCTTCCCTCCCTGTATCCGTCCTGTACAGAGGCAGCAAATAATGCCTGCTAGAAAATGCTTTAGCCTTTCCTCATTATTGGCCCCTTCTTGTCCAGACTAATGTTCCCTCAACTTCTGACATGCAGGCTTCTGCTGCAACATAGTATGCATAGCAACTCCAAATGTCAGCCAATAATACAAGGCTAAAGTTTCAAAGACTGATCGGAGGTAAGTAACTAAGTTCATTTACTCAAGTACTGTACTTTTAAGTTCAATGTTGAGGTATTTGTACTTTACTAAAGTATTTCCATTTAATGCTGCTTTATATTTATACTCCACTGCATCTCATAGGTAAATATTGCACTTTTATTCCAACTAGATATCTCTTACATGTTTTTTTCTTCAGATTTTGCATTAGAAAACTAAACGTTTAAGGTACTGAATCCTTTAAGACTTAACAAGTGGAATAACACTTTAAGGTACAAGTTAAGATAACTTAATACATGACAATAAGTAAAAAAGAACAATTATATTTTGTAAATCAGAACTTTGTTTGCACAGTAAAATGCTAATTGATGCAACAATATTAACAGTCTAATAATGTCATACAAATATCTCAAATGGAGGCTATTTCTCTGCAGGGTAAGAACTTTAGCTTTTTATACTTTAGGTACATTTAGCTGATAATACTTTTGCACTTTTACTTAAGTGAGATTTTGAAAACAGGACTTTTACTGAAGTAAAGGATCTGAATACTTCTTCCACCACAGTACACATTTATTATTCAGATAATGAGAAGAACGTAGCACTTTCAGACGCCAATTATGTTTAGTACTGTGTCAGAATGAGCAGAGCTTCTCGAAACATTGGTAGCAGCATCTCTTGAGTGGCGCGTTACGTTACCCCCAACAGACAGCGCTGTCTCATGAGCTGCATCTATGTTGTGGCGTCACATGCTCAACATATGCTGCTCCTGAAGTGATCTAACATGCAGTGTGCCTCTGGCGACAGCTGGCAGGAGTTATGTGTATAAGCTGTATTTTTGTATGCCTATGTTTGCACAGAATAGTTGTTGTCTCAGCATCGGTATCATTGTAGCTCACGGCAACAGTATTTAATAAATCCACAGATCCTTTCTGTGGTGACTAGGATTTAGATTTTGGATATGTGTACGTGCTTGTATTCCTAAAATGTGTGTATGCATTTCATTTGTTTATAAAAAATGCATAGTTTTGCTTTGTTGTTTAATGCTAAACAATTGGTTACTGGTGTTTTAATTCTGTTGTAGCAGAATATCAACAGGTATCATTAAATGTTGTGTTCTGTAGCCTGGGAAAATATGTAATAATAGTAAAAAAACTATAAATTATTTGTGTTAAAACTCATAAGCATCACAGGAACATCCAGACCCCTGTAGCTCCTGTGCTGTGTGGTATGTTGGCCAGTAGGTGCAATCCCTCTCCTGCCTCCAGCTCATCCAAAACTCTTCTCTAAGGCCAGGAAACATGAGCATATCACATCGATCCTTGCTGCCTTGCGCTGGCTGTTGCTTTAGAATCGATTCTAAGATTGTATTGCTGACTTTTAAGGCCTTGAGAGGACTCGCCCCGAGCTATCTATATGACCTTTTAAAGCCCTTTGCCCCGTCCCGCAGAGAGAGATCTTCAGAGGCATCACTGCTGGTCGTTCCAAAGTTAGGTCCAAACACAAAGGAGACTTTGCTGTCAGAGCTCCTGGAACAACCTGCCTGAGGAGGGGCTGCAACATCTGTCACTAAGTCACTTAAAAAAATTCACTTTTTTACAATTTATTCTTAATCTATGGATTTTTTTTTGTGTGTGAATGCTGTGCCAAAGCATTCCACTATAGTTCTTTGAATCTTTATTCTTCCTCTTCTAATTATTTCAACCAATACTTTGGCTTTCAATAACTTCAGCATACTTTCAGCTACAGAAACCATTCAAATAAGCTTTTTTTTAACATGGAGCTCAATGGGAGGAACCTTCAAATCGTCTTTTACCTACACCTTGCGCCAAATGCTACTCCTTCCACATACTTTCAGCTAGACACTTCATTCCAACTTTAAAATGATCACAAGACATTCAGCTATATAACTTATTATTCAGATCTTTCATACCTTTTACATTTTTTGAGATATTTAACTTAGTTTGGAGCTTGGTAGAGAGGCCTTCTTCAGATGTTAACATTAGTGTGGATGGAGCAGCTCGTTAAGTCTAGAGTGCAGGAGTGCTTGAAATTCTTCCAAATATATTTTTTAAACCTGCCATAATTCCCAAACCCTACACTCCTTGAACATCATTTTTCATGAAAAACGTAGGAAAACCTCTTTTTTTTTAATAAAAAAAAATGAAGAAAACAAATTAAACAGAATGCCTCTTGAGGGCATGGAGAGACAAAAACTTGTCAAAAAGTCCACCTAGCTCCCAATAGACTCCTATGTTACATTTTCCCGGAACTTTCTTCAGAACAGAGAGAAGTACACTTTAAAAAAAACTGCTCCCATCTTCACATTTTACACACAAAACCCAAAAAACAAACAAACATCAGTTCATTGGGGTTCCCTGATGCTCACTTTCCGGTATTTGTTTATAGGAGCCATAGTTTTTGAACAGGTGGCAAAATGGTCAGATATGATCCTCAATGCATTCTTAATGGGACTCAGTACTGCAGCTGGTAACCATGGTGTTGCTGGGCAGATTGAAACCTTTGATCTCTGGGCTCACACAGGTGTTATGATTATTTGTTATGATTAGGTGCTCAGCACAGAAACAAACAAAGACAAACACACTGGACTTTAACGTTCACACCTGCCTTGTATAGTCCGGTTGAATCGAAGCGTTTAGCCGCTTGGTGCGGTTCATTTGGGTCGGTGTGAACACAGTCCGAGACCTGAACTAAACAACCGGACTCTGGTCCGCTAAAATAGGTGGTCTCGGAGCGCTTACTTGCGAACTCTGGAGCGGTTTATTGCTGGTGTGAACGCAGCCCGCACCAAAACATAGGAAGCGTAGTATTTACGTGTCACAAGAACGCGGATATCTTCAAAATCTTTAGCGAAAGAGTATTTCAAGACATCCGCGGTTGTTTAGTTAAAGAGTGAAGCAGAATTAAGTGTTGAACAGTGTCGTGTAAAGTAAAAATTCCCCGTCAGCTACATAAAAGTAAGAACACCTGTCGTCGGTGAAACGCCCCTCCTGACTGCAGAACGTCTCATTATATGTGTTATAATGTTTTTTAACGGACGTTGTCTGATTATATAATCATATGCGCGGGCCGCTAGTGTCTGTTGATCTCCAGATTAACAGCAGCATGAGAATAACCTGGCGAAAGTGCCGATGCTCCATGGAGGAGTCTCCGGTAGAAATTGCCAGGATTTGCGTTTTTACCCCCTTAATGTCTGACCAATGGTTGAACAGCATTTCGGAGCACATGACTTGTGTTTAAAGTTTATAGTCCGTTTGAGTTTTGCCTGTGAACGCAAACCGAACCTTCTGAAAAATGAAACAATGTAACAAACTGTGGTCTGGTTTTTGTGTTTTGCCTAATACATTGTCATTTCTTTGCAGTAAAATCAAGTTTTACACATCCCAGAAATCAGCACAACCTCAGCTAATGATATATGTCACTCATTAGAGACTTATATACACTATAATAGGGGATATATGCAGTGGTGAAAGTGTGCCGGTCCTACCCGGTCCTTAGTACCGGTAAGAGATTTCCAGGCGGTCCGGAGGACCAGGAAGAATTGACAGCTCCACCCGTGGAATTTATACTACGAAGGGAATATATTTTCGTTTGGATTACTGGTCTGGGGGAGGCTCGCGAGTGTGTGTGTGTGTGTGTGTATACGTGTGTGTGTGGTTGTGTAATTTTGCATTCGTGTGTATTGTGTTTGTTTCCCGGGGAAACACTCACGAGAAACACCGGCTGTTGTTTTGCCTGCTGTGACGCCAAGTTACTCCGTTCTCCGCTTGTAATTATGCCGGTAAGCTTTCAAAGTTGTATTTATCATCTGAATTTGCCGAAACAAGTTTAATATTCTGAAAGCCAAGCCTTTGTTTAATTGAAATCAGATGAAAACAAACTGTAACGGACCCTGCCGTGTTATCTATGATTACTATACACCTTACATTCATAATTTCAGCCGGAGGGAGGGGGAGCTGCGCTGCGGAACAGCGGAGTGGCAAGGGAGAGCTGTCTTCTTCCCTTTACAAGCTTCAAAAATGTATTTATCGTGTGATTTTGGAAATAAAAGTTTCATATTCTGAAAGCCAAGACTTTGCTTTTTCCCACTTGATCAGAACAGCGGGAGGAGAAAAGAATGGAGTGACTGAATGACAGCTAGAAAATTAGGCTACGTGGTAATTAAAGCAAAAATGCAAACGACGATTCTTCAGATGTTTAAGAGAAAGGAGACAGATGAAGAAACTCAGAATGTGCTTAAAATGGGCAGTGTCCATGGGTTTTTTTTTGCGAGGAATTGTCATTTTTTGTCCTGCCAATTTTGAAGAGTACACATGATATATATCATGTCCACAATCACACATGGCATGCTGAGCAGATTCGTCTGAATTTTCATCAACATTGTCCCCTTGAAAAATCTGCTCCAAAGCCTCAGCTGTAGTAAACGTCCTTGCCATACCTCAGTTTACTTTCAAACACTAAATTAACGTATTCCAACTTTTATTTTGTTTTCGCGCGAGGAATTATACCGGCTCTCGTTTCAGTAAACATAACAACGGAACTGACGAGAAGACAGGCAACCCTCTGAATCAGACTCCGATTGGCTGACTGCATCCACTCAGAGGCCCAATCCCAAATCACCCCCTACACCCTACACGCTCCCCCTCCGTTTGCACGTTCGCAAGGAGGGTCCGCCATATTAAGTGCTGTTCCAAACCAACGAGTGTGGAGCGGTGTGGAGGGGGAGTGGGCTATCAAGCCCTCAAACAGCGGCCCAATCCCAAACCACTCCCTCGACCCTACCCCTCCGTGACGGAGACAAACTCCCCTCTCTCCGGCAGAAACAGGAAATGCCGTAACTGTATGTAACAACGGTTTCAAATCAGCATCTCTTTGACAAAAAATGTAAATTAATAACTCAAATAAAACTCCAAACATCTTTCATTGTGTTCATTTTTTGTAAAACTCTTTTAGTTTTAAACCTGATGTTTATAAGCTTCTTAGTTTTTGCA
>CALSBZ010043590.1:270251-293684 GCA_943591055.1 Gobionotothen gibberifrons | reverse complement strand
GTGTGTCTTTTATCAGTTGAACTTAACATCATATGTCTGCAGAGTCTAGTAAGCCTCACAATTACAAGAGATAGAGATGTAAAAGTACAACACAGTCTTCAGAAAATGTGAGATTTGCAGCAGTTCTGCCCTTTGGATTTTTCCGCAGCATCCACTACAGTACACTCAAGTTTTATGAGTGTCATCCTCAGAATGACACATGCAGGCCAGTGTCCAGGCAAACAAAGGGAGCGAGTAAAGTACTTCAGCACTTATCTTATTAAATAATGTATTTGACATGTGAATCATTTACATGACTCCCTTCGGCTGGCTGTTCTTTAGAAACCTTTAGCTTGCCCTATTATGCTCATTTTCAGGTTCCATATTTGTAATATATCTACCGGGATATAGACCGCTTAGAGATGTCCCTCCCCTCAGCCTATTAATACAATGTGTTGGAACACCAGACAATAGAAGCGAGTGTTACATAGTGATGTCACTCTATGTTCCGAAGTGAACACGGGAGTCCTATGGAGGCGTTTCAGGCAGGGGGGGGAGTGTGTGGGAGAGAAACTCCCTCTGGAGGGAACACAGGGATTTTAGCCTTTGCAGAAAATGTACATGCAGAAAAGTTCAAATCATTCTGAAGCAGAGAGGACATGACAGCACTGTTCTACTGTAGATTCCTAGCACTAAATGATTAGAATCACAGACGAAAAGAAGAAACACTTTAGGAGGAGGACAGTTAAGCCACTAACAAAGTTGAGAAGTTTCTAAACTTTAGAAATTTCATGAGCCACTTATAATTGACTTTGCTTAGACTAAGTAGCCATTAAGTCTTAACTAATATCATTAGTAAGTAATGAATAGAGCTTGCTGTTTTGCGGTACCCAATAACCCATGCTAAATGGTTATTGGACTGCATGTATATACAGCCCTTCTTTTCTAGTCTTAAAGCTGACACTTCCACATGTACACTGCAGTAGCAAAGAGCATCTCATCATTAAAGACTTATTACTGAAAGATAATCCATAATCATGAGAAAATAATACCCTATTTTCATTGCAAAATGACAAATGACAAAGTTAAAAAGTAAATAAATCAATTTCAAATAGCTTCCATATGTTGCACATTGTTACTGTATATTGAGATCAATAAATCATGCATGAAAGAAAACCTTTCAATGTATTACATTTGAAAACCAACAGAAGCAAAGAGAATGATAATGGTGTGGGTTTTCCCTTAGCGATGAGGTGATGGTATATCTGTTCAGTTCTTGCCATAAGCTGCTTTTTATCACCACGTCCAGCATCTGAGCTGCCTGCCATGCGTTTCCTCACAAATTGAAACTGCTCCCCACATCTTTCTTGTTTGTCAGTTTAATAAGCATGCATATCAAGACTCCTGCAATATGCCCTAAGCTTTTATTTTATCAGCTTTCCACGCACATGTCAAGATTTTTCATTTTCTAATTCATCAATTATTCAGTCATCTTACTGCTGTCGTTATGAATATTACAATCATCGCTCCTGTCCGTCTTTCCGTACTATCAATACGAGCTAACCCATATCGTCAGCCGTTTGACACAGGTGTAAACTATGGGTTTACAGTGCTGCGGCCAACATGAAGAAATATTGATCAGAATGATTTACCATGCAGGCGATAGAATTTACATTCCATTACAGTCCATTGTTCAGGAGCAGTGTGCATTCACACACTAGATTAAAGACTGTATTGTCATGCAGCTCACACCTTTGCCCTTTGGCTTTAGAGTGGCTAAAGGCAGCCGTGTGTGTGTGTTTAATGTGTTCTCTATTAGTATGGAGGGCAAAGTGGCTTCCATTGTGAGTTTTGTCACGTTTCTGACACTTTCAACAATCCAGCAAAAAGGTTGCACCAAACAGAGGACAGACATTCGTTTTAGCAGCAAGGACCATGGAAATGTTGTTCTGGTGACAGGTCGAAGATGATCTGTAGGATCTTCGGAGGCCTGAAAGTGCAAAACAATTGAATCAATGGAAACAATTGACAGGAAATGACTCGACCCATTCAAGTATTCAAAGAAAACGATCTAGGTGAAAAAACTCCAAGGGTTACGCTTAGGTTTTCGGTTAGGGTTGGGTGTTCAGGGTTGAGAATAATTTGCACTAGCCTATTGATCTGTGGATAGGTGTGGCAAATGTGTGGTTTGTCGAGTGTAGTTGGCTGCTGGTAAAAAGGGAACAGGACCCCCACGGAGATCCCGAACGTGGACTAGAGGCGAAGGAGGCTTTGGCGGGGGCTGTCAATCAACTGTCAATCAGCCCCCTCTGTATGGTGGTGCCCAGCTTTTCTATCCAGTTTTTCCATCCTCTTGCTCTGTACAATAGTGCAACGGTCAATGGACTCCAGTCCTAGATAACCAGGTTAACAGACAGGTGAGATTGGAAATGATTAATTGAGGTTGTGGTGAGACGACCTTCCCCAATGTTTCAGTCTGGTGAGTCTGGTGAGTATGGTGTGCTTTGTCTCTTCAGATATAGTGTTCATGGCAGATGGTGCAGGATACGATTTGACTATATTGCTGCTGTTAAGTGGAAATGATCCGAGGGGTATGTTTACTGTTCCACTGTATTGTCTGTGTATGAACTTTCCATGGATGTAGTGTTGACTGTGTATTGTGTGTGGTGGGGCTATGTGTCTGGAGAACTTTTGTCCGCACCCCCTAAGTAAAATGACTTCCCAGTTCCCGCGGCTATGCTCGTGCATGACGAGTCTGGATCATGGATGTATGATCTGGATCTTTGGATCTGCTGGATCGGTTACGGCTCTGAGTCCCCACGACTCACGAGTCTGCAGGAAGTGAAGGAAGTTCCCTTGATTCGGTGAGTCAGGATTTGCGAATCTGAGTCTGCTGTTGACTCGTTCATGATGAGTCTGCCTGGATCTCTGGATCTCTGGATCTGCTACGGTTACGGCTCTGAGTCCGCACAAGTCTGCAGGAAGTTTCACTGATCCGCGTCCCCTCCCCTGATCCAAACGATAACTTCTGGCAGCTATCCTACTGCTAAAGTCTAGGCAGATGGACTGGGGTACGTTGTAATGTGATGTTACATGTTATAAGGAGAGTAGCGAGTGACGCAATGTATAGTTTTAATTTGTACTTCACCAGGAGTAGGACTCAAAGGACTCGGGTTAATGGAGAGGGGAGACTCTTCACGGCCAGCTCATTACTAGGATCCGGGTTAATGATCCGGATGAATCAGGACTCACCCATCTCTAACAGGAGCTAGAAGACCCACCTGCTTCTTTTAAATTCCCTGTGGACTATAATAACGATGGAGTGCGGGTGGTGGATCGGACGAGGACGGTGTGCCGGCGTTGTTCGACAGCGGTGCGGTATGCTAATGGTAACACACGCCAAACATGCTAAATCATATCAGAAGGCATCACCCACATTTGCCAATCACTGGAGCCCGGAAAAAGACAACAGCAGTTCAACAGCTTCTCCCCGCTGTTTTTAAGAAGCCAATAGACATGAAAGCCGAGAGACCAAAATAAATAACGGAAGATGTTGGCATATATATTTCAACGGCTATGCGCCCTTGAAACACTTTCTTATTATTTATTTTGTAATATTTTCAAGACATTCTTTTTAGTTTTACAGCTTATTGAACCTTTTTGTTTGACATCAGCCATTATAGATAATCTGGCCATCTGAGTGTGTGGGGTACTGTTTGTGGTTTGTTTTTAACTGTGTAATAAAGTTGATTATTCAAAATGTTAGAGTTCAGTCAGACAACTTACATGTTTCTTAATATGTTTATTATAGCAGCATATCGTTTGAGTTTGGCGTCTAGGCTCGGGCCTCATCACTCCACAGATTTACAAAGAACATTGAGCGATGATTAGATAACTATCCCCCGAGCCTACAGGTGGAAGCTGGGGTGGTGGTGGGGCAGGCGAGCAGCAGGAACATGAACGCAGCAGCAGGAACATGAACGCAGCAGTAGCAAGTGAACACAGCAGTGGCCGCAGCAGCATGAGCGAGGCAGAGCAGGAAGACCTGGCAGCTTAAATAGAGCGGCATGTTTAGGAGAATGTGTTTGGTTGGTTGTAAGAGGGATGAGGTGCGTCACGTGTTAATGTATCATTGGTCCTCGAGTTGACTGCCTGAACTAGCTCGCAGGCTTCGTCCCATTTCCTTATTTTTAAACTGAAACTTGCACTACTGTTCAAAATAAATAAAAAACAAACCTGGAATTATGCATTTGGGACTTATTTTTGCTTTTTCTTGTTGCACCGAACCCGTACCGAACCGTGACCCCCAAACCGAGGTACATACCGAACCGTGAATTCTGTGAACCATTAAACCCCTACTGTATATTGATTTAGTGGAATTATTTTTCCGAGCAGACTCCTCATTGCTCCTCTGATTCTTGACTTTTCTGACAAATTGAAAACAGCAACGATTAACTTCTTTGGAGCATTGATAGCCTTGCAGGATTTTGCAAAGATGAGCAGACTTCTTAGTATTCCTGACCCAAAAACACTCTCTGTGTAACTTAAAAACACCAATTAGAAGTATTGATTACACTCAGTTGTTCTGTTCAAATAACTGTTAAAAGAGCGAGTGCACCAAAGAAAACCAGAAAACAAACAAAGATGTAGAAGTGTTTATGAGATCAGAAAGAACATGGCACATTAAAAGGAGATAAGATTTTACTGCAATGTTAACCGTAATATCTCAAAAGGGTATAGTGTTTATATATGCAGTAGATGAGCGTTGAGATGAAGTGCTGAAACAGTAAAACACCTGATGTGTAACCCCTTAGGAAAGCATAGCTGTTCAAAGCCTTCGGCACCATTACACCTGATTCAATTGATCAAAGCCTCAGCTGAACAAGTTCATTTGCCCTTAAGGAGCAGAGCAACATACAGTAACTGCTTCAATTAGGAAGTAATCACCACAGTCTCAACCAAGATTACATAACATAATTTGTACTCTTTATTTCCTTAACAAATCGCTATTATTTGCATACTGTAATATTTCAGTTCAATAGAAAAGGATGATGACATTGCACCTCGACTGACAAGAGCACACCAACAGCAGAGTGAAGCTGCCTTTGTTTTACGGGATAGTAACTCACATTTTACATCATGTTGAGGCCATTAGGCAAGGATTCTGGGATTTAATAGTCAGATTGACTGGCCGATCAAAGTGAGCCAGAGAGAGAACACGGAGATTACATCTGTGGATTTGAGAACAAATACTTTTCTACCCTTACAAAAAGGCTGCATCAAACCATTCTTTTCACTCTTATCTTATTGAGTGATGAATTTTGTATTTCTGTAAAATATCATAAAACAGTGAAATGCTCATTACAGTTCCTCAGATCAAACTGATGTCTTCGAAGTCCTCGTTTCGTCTGCTCAGAAGTCTAAAAGCCAATTTACAATTAAATTACAAGTAACAAATCTTCACACTTGAAAACCTAACCACGAATGGAAAGGTCAGCTAATTGCTTCTGTTGTCCTCATTACCGCTATATGGACTATAAAGAAGCTTGTGTGAAAGTATGTGTGAGAAAGACCGTTGAGCGGCCCGGACCAAGCAAGGAGGCAGAGGCAGAACGTCCAAAAATATAACCCGACGTGGGCATTTATTCAACTCACACACATATGACACAGCCTCAATCAGCTGTTCACGTGAGCCCAGCCAACCCAGTCTCACAAAAAAACGTGTAATAACTACGTTGGTCCACAACGTAGGACGTAGTATTTCTACAAAAACGCCTCTGAAATTGTAATGCTGCGTTCACACCGGACGCGACGCGATGCGAATATTCGCTTCGCTCTAAACGCTCCTATCGCATCGCTCTAGTCTAATCTAGCCACCGCGGCTGCCAGCTGTGTTTACTCGCATCATTCAAACAAGACGCGCTGGCTCGGGAGCTACAACTACAACAAAATGAACATATTTTACCGTGATTAAATTCTAATACACGTTTCTAAATGATGCCGACGTAACAACATACTGATACCGGTTAGTAAAAACCATGAATTAATGCTTGACAAGTCTGCAGACAGACGGCAGGAGAAAAACCTTTTTAAATGTTTGTTTTTCTGAATGGAGATTGGGTCGACCAGGCTAAGCTAACGTTGTATATGCTCACTCCACACTCATAACAACGGCCTACAGACATAAATAACCCTTAATAATTCTGTGTTCTTTATTTATTGATTGTTCAATACCTGACAAGGCCGGAGATGAAAAACTTGGGTCGCAGGTTCCTCAACAGTGCATTACAAGACATCTATCAATATTTGTGTATACCTCCACCATTAAACTGTCATATTCTGCACATTTCTTATACTATCTACATACATCTTATATAAGAGTATAATACATATGTATAATATCAGTTAAAATAAGTGCTTCAACATAGTTAACATGTTGCTGGAGGTATACAAAAGGTTTTCATTCATTGCATAACTACACCGTTTGTGTATATGATATGTCAATAAACCTTAGAAAATCTTGAAATCTTGAAAGGGATGTGCAAAATAGTCATTATATACAGTCTTTAATTAACTATTAGTAGAGAATAACGAGTAATGAATATACTTTATAGGGATCCTATTAATGTCTAATAATAAAAATAATGAAATTCAATAACATGCTTTAACCACTAGGTGTCCCTTTATATAAGCTGTGCACGTTTATGGTGTAAATACAGCCTATCTACCAATTGGATCAAATATAAAAGTCAGACGAATTAGTGTTGATACTGCAAGGAGACGTATTGTGTGAAAATAAATGTAAGATGTTGTTTGATTGTTGATATATTTATGATCCACGTTACGTTTTCAGTGTTGGCGGCAGTTCCTCATGTTTGTCTAGAAGTCTTCTCATCAGGGCTCTATAAATAGAGAACTACGGCAGATATGTAATATTTAATGCAGCCGAACCGTGTATTACAATGCCGTTATGCGATGACCCCCAAAGAGAAAAGCAAGCACACTCGGAATAAAGTGTTTTCGGTCTGTTTCCGGTATTTGTTTATGACGATGTGATGTGAGATGTGAGACTGGAATTGAAATTGAGTAATTGAGTAAATGGACAATTGCACAAGGGAAAATAATGTATCTATGCCACAATTGTAGATGCGGATTTTGTTAAACTAATACATTTGCGCTGTGGACCAACACTATACATTGACGGGGAAGGGGGTAGCAATAAAGATAACACCATTAAACAGTTACACAACATAACAGACATAATATCGATAGCAGCGTCCCTAGCAACCACCTTGGTAACAATGAAATAGTTGTATAGACACAATTTCCTGAAGTAATCTTCGTAATAACTAGCAAACTAAAGATCATGTACATCCACTGCACACATAATCTGAAATAACAACTCATATTTCTCGCATCAAATGACATCAAAACGCATTTAAATGGCCAAACTAACTTTAAAATAGGCATTTTACACCGAGACTAAAACGAAGTTCGGCCATGTTTTTTTTTTTCTGCAGGGAGAAATGTGAAGATCACGTGACATTGGAATGAATGGTGAAAAAAAACGTAGGGATCTTACAATTTCAGAGGTGTTTTTGTAGAAATACTACGTCCTACGTTGTGGACCAACGTAGTTATTACACGTTTTTTTATGAGACTGGGTTGGCCGAGCCTGCAGCCACCAGCATCTCACACACACTCACAGCCCAACAAGAAACAGCACTTAAATACACAGACACTAACAAGACACAGGTGAGGGGGAGCAATTAAACACAGGTGAGGGGTGACGGCCATCTTGGTGACGTGTGTTGTTCTGTCTTGTCAACAAAAGGATTGACTACGCTCACTATCACCACAATGAAACACGTCCAGAAGAATGTCATGCAAAGCTGCCTGCCTGCCTTTGATTCTCTCTGAACTGCCTGGTCTTTTTAATGTTTAATGTCAACCATTTGTGCAGATAGCATGACGTAGAACAGATCGCCGATGCTAGCGTTAGCGTTAGCATTTCTCCCCCAAGCTTAAATGGTGTATTATGATCACACCGCTGTGACAGTACTCTTCAAATGGTTCACGAAATATGACTACTACTCTTACTGTTTAACATGTTGGGTTACTTGATGTTACTTATTGTTAAGGCTAATAAAAATTACAAGGCTGTAATGCTAACTAACGTGCTAGCTACTAGCTAGGTAGCTAACTTGATCCAGCCACTCCTGTTCCTTTCATCAGACGGGAGGCGAAAGAACGAGCAAGACCCATTGCTGGTATGATAACAACCTGGTACTAAGCACACAGGCATCTTGTTAAAGTTATCTTATCTTAGCCAGCGCCATATAGATAGATGATATCTATATTAGCTATCTCTTAGTGGAGGAAAACAATGGTGACATCTCTTACGCGACTCTGGGATTTGTAGTCTTTCTAGTTGCGTATTTTTCATAGTCTTATATTTCAACAGTTTTACGACAAACTGTGACTTTTTTTACATGGAAAGGATTGTTTAAGATTGACAAACATCATATGTGACCTGCTCCATCGAAATCAGTCGCATTGACCCGAAGACACATTTTGAGTTGTATACACTGCTGGAATGAGGAGATTCCTAGCTTTCTAATGATATCAGGATTGTTTTTGTACTCCAAATATTAAGCAAAATATGTCACATTATATAATGACTGTCACCGAGTCATCATTTTGAGAAAAAAGCCTTTAAAGTTTCCTCTTCTCTGGAATCCATCGATCTGACTGATTATTAGCGGAGCAAATGATAAAAATACTACGGAGGGAAGATATTTTCGTTTGGATTACTGGTCTGGGGGAGGCTCGCGAGTGTGTGTATGTGTATACGTGTGTGTGTGGTTGTGTAATGTTGCATTCGTGTGTATTGGGTTTGTTTCCCGGGGAAACACTCACGAGAAACACGGCTGTTGTTTTGCCTGCTGTGACGCCAAGTTACTCCGTTCTCCGCTTGTAATCATGCCGTTACAAGCTTTCAAAGTTGTATTTATCATCTGAATTTGCCGAAACAAGTTTAATATTCTGAAAGCCAAGCCTTTGTTTAATTTAAATCAGATGAAAACAAACTTTAACGGACCCTGCCGTGTTATCTATGATTAATATACACCTTACATTCATAATTTCAGAGTGGCGAAGGGGAGCCGTCTTCTTCCCTTTACAAGCTTCAAAAATGTATTTATCGTGTGATTTTGGAAATAAAAGTTTCATATTCTGAAAGCCAAGACTTAGTTTATTTAAAATCAAACAAAACACCCGAACCCCGAAAAAATAGTTTTTTACGCAAATCCACGTTTATTTTGAAATGAGCCGTTGCGACTTCCGACTGATTTCGATAGAGCGGGTCACATATGTGTCATTCGTGGCACAATTCAAACGGGATCAAAAGATAACGTTTATCTCTCCATTGACTTCAATGTATATTTTTCCGCTTCCGGAAACAAATAACCAACTCCCTGGCTCACTGGATTGCACTCGACTGTAGACCACTTGGAGTGGTAGAAGATAAGGGGCTGCAAAAAACTGTTGGTAAATCAACAAAGTCTGTTATGGCCTCTGAAGCAACAGAGAGATGTTTTCTAATAGTCAGGGTTTCCAATGTTCTGAATGTACTTGAAAGTATTGTGTTTTACTTAAAAACAAAGTGTTATAGTTTACAGAAGGTCTACCTACCTATAGGCTACCTGAATCTCTGAAATATACTATATTCCTAAATATGCTATTGCTACACTTTATGGCAAAAATTGCACTTTTCTGTTGGTCTTGGTTAAGTACCACCGTGAAAAAAAATAAACAATGTTTTGTTGCTTAAGCTTATGTATTCAGTCATTATTCAATGGTATACTAAAATCCATGTGAAAAAAATTGCTTCTCACTGTTCTCAGGTCAAATATTTATATGCGATTAAAAATGCGATTAATTTCGATTAATTAATTACAAAGCCTCTAATTAATTAGATTACTTTTTTTAATCGAGTCCCGGCCCTAATTATTTCTTAATGGTTTTCCGATTTCATATCATATAAACACCAAATCCCAACATGCATTGCGGCTAAAACATCCAATCAGCGATCTTAAACCATAGCTGAGGATCTTGGGTAATCACTCGAAATGCTTAGGTCTGTTTCCGTCTGTTTAGTGTAGTGTGTTCAGCCATCCTAAACTCGAAAATGCTCGAAATGTCCCTTACAGGCCTACGTCTGTTTCCGGTAATTTTTATTTTGAAATTCAGTTCCTGACGGACGGCAAAAAAACCAGAGATTATGGAAATAAACCAATAAATAAAAACAAGGATAATTGTGTGTTATTGGTGAGTAAATAACAGTGTGTTATTTTGAAAAGAATAACAAATTTTAAAAAGATTTAAAAAATACAGATTTCAGTATCCTGAGGCTCTGAGCCCCATTTATTTTCCTCACAGACGGCAACAAAAGTCGGAAATTATACAATTTTAAATAAAAGCAATAATTGTGGCTTGATATTGTGTAAGAACATGTTTTTATGAACCACACAGCTTCCGGTCTTCCACGACCCGACCGGAGAAAAAGACGTGTTGCAGGCACGAAACACATTACCAGTAGAAATACATTGCTTTTAAAGTCGTTCTGTGTGACACGAAAAAAAGGGGATAATCGTGTTGGTGACCACGAATCAATAGATTAAATGTTGTGACTATAACACGAAATGCCGTGAGACTGGGTTGCATGTTGAGGCCATTAGCTGATGCCCGATCCACAGTAACAGTGAGTGAGGTGTAAGTCTGGATCCAGTGTCTGGCTCAAGGACACGTTGAAGTGACAGGACACAGGGTTCTTGATGGCCGCACTAGCTGTGATTGGAGCTGTGGAATTTAATCACAGGGACAACTCCGCTGTTTCTAGTGCTACAAGCTAAAGTCTGTGATCAACCCGTCGTTCAGAGCTGAGTTACTAGGAGTGACTGTTAAGTTTGACAGCCAAGAAAATGGTGGCTGAAAATACATGAAAATACATGAAAAGGTCAATCATTTAAAAGTATGTGTTTTTTTTATAAATGTTTACATGGACTGGCCCCCCTCCCTTAGGGGAATTCATCCACAAAAAACACACTGGACACTGCAGGTCAGAAACCAGAGGAGACGGTTAGGGTTAGACGGACCACTTTCGGACAAAATGTTCTATCAATTAAGGGCAGCTCTTTGTGGAATAGCCTCCCAACTGAGTTACGGGATTGTCCCACTTTGAACAGTTTTAAAGGTCAACTAAGAGAATGGTTGAGAAACAAACAAACGTGCAATCACCGCAAAATGCACTTTAATACAGGGGTATCTCCTCTTGCACTTGATGCAGCTCTTTTATCTTCTCCTGCACTTGATATGTCATAGCTGCTACATTGTACTGCCATGTGGTTAATGCTTGTATATGCTGCTCATGCTCTTTCTGCACATCATGTATTTATTTTTGCTATGTATATAAATGTCATGTTCTTAAATGTTGTATGTGAGGGACTACGGATGGAAATTAGCTCAAAGCTAAAATCCGGCATGTTTACGTTTTAAAGCATTATTTGTTTTAAATGTTCATCAATATGCATTGTCCCTCTTCAAATAAACGATTAAATTAATGAAATGAATAATCACTAGTTTTATTTCAACAATACCTAAATTACACCTTGAAAACAACTGAGTACAGCCTTTAAATCTTACAATTTACCCCAAAAAACCACATGTCAACATGATGGTCATCATCCTCATTAAGCGACCTAAGCAACACACTCTCACTCCCTAAGCGTCCAGGAGCGGCGCTTGGTCAGGGGCCCGAGGCTCCTTCAGCTTCATAAACGGACGCAAAGAGCTTTCAACTGATTGCAATGTATTCCCATCGGCGGCGGTATTTGACGCTGAGGGAAGCACCGCATCCAATTATGTCGGCAGCTCTTAAAGGCAATGTGAGCGTCCATTCCCATTGGATAACGGAGAATTGTACACCCGGAAGTAAGTATTCTCCTTACTGTCGATTGATTTGACGGTGATATCTGCACTACTCATCAACTCAAAAACACCAGATTACCTTTGTTAATTAAACGACATTGATAGGTTTAAATTGTGTGCAATGCTTTTGTGTTTTTCCCCTTCAATTCTGAGAAACAACTTGTTTTCTCTGAAATGTGGAGCGCCAAAGAGACTACACTACCCACAATCCCCAGCTATTGTTGTGACAACGCCTGTCTGCTTTGACAAACCTCGTCTTTGTAACTAGTGACATTTGAATAAATATTGCAAAAAAGGGCTCCAAAAAAGGCATATAACCTGGCCGGCTTAACCAGTCTGTATTTCTTCAAGCACCACAAGATTCATAGTTTATAAAGTACAATTCTGGGCCATTGATTGTGTCATTTCTCCAAACACAGTAAAAATGCCTGTTTTGAAGCCTTAAAATGGTGCAGGAAAATTAGTTTACATTGTATTATACTTAAAGACAGGGCTATTCAGTTAAGAGAAGAGAAAAAAGGAAAGAAAATTGTTATAATGGGTGATGTAACATTAATGACAGACATAATATGACGTCCTTGGCACTCAGACTCTAGAGGGGTCATTTTGTGATCATGGGGCATCACCCTTACAGCATCAGGACAATATCATATGGAGTCAGACACTGGAAGTGAGCTGGAGGCGTTGATGGAAGGATGAGGCTGATGAGACTGAAGAATCTGTGAGGAACTAACTAGCGGCAGAGGAATAATTATATATTAAAAGACAGCAGCATCATAAGAGGGCAACCATGTGACAGAGTGTGTCACTTTGCTGAAGGATATTTGTGACCAGCTATCCAGGCCAGACTCTAAAGACTTTCCAAGGTGTAAAATGCTGCTGACTGGAAGTATTGCTGATATCATGTCTACCATATCATCTTAAAATACTCTGTCCAACAATATAAGTCTCATGAAGAAAGGTGTTTTAACGCTGATTCAAAATAGCAGAGAAACATGCATTCTTGTTCTCAGGAGGGGACATTGACAGAGGATTGTTGGAAAAGTACACAGTAAATACTTAATATACTTGTCGGGGTAGTTTCACTAGTACTGAGTCCAACAGGATCAATCTCATGAATAACTAATGGCAACAAAAAATAATTCCCTCATCAAATTTAGCAGAAGTGGCTTGATTTTGTTCTCAGTAGGGGACTTTGACAGAGGATTTCTAAAAAAATACACAGTAAAAGTACTTCAATGTATTGTTAGTAGTAGGCTAACTAATACAAAGTCAAACAGTATCCATTTCATTAAGAACTAATGGTAAAATTGTCTTTTTATCACATTACTTTACTGTAGGAGCCATATGTTAAAATGTATAGTTTGATATATTTGAATATTATAATCCTTTGTTGTTAGTGCTATTATATTATTTATTGGAACCAGCCGTGTGAAATTGACGGCATAGACGACCGCAGCTGTTAGTGATAACGAGACGTTATAGCCGACGGCAGCTGCTGGTGATTGTGCGTGTGTGAGAAGGAGAAAGAAGCACAGAGCAACATCGTTTTTTGACCTGAGAAAAATATGTCTTTGTATTTGATACCTTTTGTCTAAGTAAAGAGTCAAACAAACTATCCTGAGACGTATCTTGTCCGAGACAAGCTTATTTTCTACCTGTGAATCGAATTTTGGATCACTGGAACTGCAATTACATTACATTGCATTTAGCTGACGCTTTTATCCAAAGCGATTTACAATAAGTGCATTCGACCAAGAAGATACAAAGTAGAAGAAAACAGAATCATATAAGTACATTAGATTATAATCTTTAATGACCACACAGCCAGGCTGGTGGAATTTGTGTTCAGTGCAGAGTATTACAGCTTGTTCCATACATTTCAACAGACAATAAAAAGGTACAACACACAGCACAGGGCAAAGAGACACATCATGACATATATACATCAAGTTCAAGGTGTGGTGGATTGTGATTGTTCATTGGGGTTATTTAGAGTCCATTTAGTGTCCGTATTGCAAAGGGGAAGAAGCTGTTTTTGAAGCGGGTGGTTTTGGTGGACAGTGACCTGTAGCGCCTCCCTGAGGGCAGAAGTTGGAAGACATGGTGAGCTGGGTGGGAGGGGTCAGAAATGATTTTCTTTGCCCTTGTGACAGTTTGTTGGTGGTGAAGTGATTCGAGTGATGGAAGGGGACTGCAGGTGATTTTTGATGCTTTATTGATGATACGTTGAAGTTTATTCCGGGAGTGGGTGTCTGAACTGCTGTTCCAGACTGTGATGGATGATGTGAGGATGCTTTGGATGATGGCTGTGTAGAACTGGATTAAGAGATGTTTCCTCACTCTGTATTTCTTGAGCTGCCGCAGAAAGAATAGCCTTTGGTTGGCTTTTTTGTATATGTGGTCTGTGTTGGTCTTCCATTTGAGGTTATTGCTTATGTGAGTGCCAAGACATTTGAGTGAGTCTGTGGTGGAAATGAGTTTGCCGGAGATAGATAGAGGTGATTTGGGCTGTGGCTTTCGTCTGAAGTCGATGATTATATCTTGGGTTTTTGCTGTGTTAAGTAGGAGGTTGTTTTCTGAGCACCAGGTGACTGCTTGATGGATCTGAGTGAGGTATTGTGTTTCATTATTATTTGAGATGAGTCCTGTTATTGTTGTGTCATCTGCATATTTATATATGTTGACTGTGGGGTGCTCAACCTCATCAGGTTTCATAGGGCCAAAACATTTCAAGTGCTACTCAACTAGCTTTAGATAAGCCAGTCCTTTGCTAGTATATAAGTGCTTTCTTAGTAATTGTATTGCTCGAAGCTTTCTGCTGTCCTGATGTCAATGGGGAGCTCATTCCACCATTTTGGAGCCAGGATAGCAAACCCACGTGTTTTTGCTGATGGGAACTTGGGTCCCCCTCGCAGTCGGGGTGCAGCGAGTTGTTTGGCCGATGCAGAGCGGAGTGCACGTGCTGGGGTGTACAGTTTAACCATGTCCTGGATGTAGGAAGGGCCAGGTCCATTTGCAGCATGGTACGCAAGTACCAGTGTCTTGAAGTGGATTCTAGCAGTTACTGGAAGCCAGTGAAGGGAGCGGAGGAGCAGCGTGGTGTGGGAACATTTTGGAAGGTTGAAGACCAGCCGAGCCGCTGCATTCTGGATGAGCTGCAGAGGTCGGATGGCACATGCAGGTAGACCAGCCAGGAGGGAGTCGCAGTAGTCTAGACGAGAGCCTGGACCAGAAGTTGCGTCGCTTTCTGGGTTAGGAGGGGACGTATCCGCCTGATGTTGTAAAGAGTGTATCTGCAGCCGTTGTGGCAGCGATGTTTGCTGTGAAGGACAGTTTGTTATCTAGGGTCACACCCAGAATCCTTGCAGTCTGAGTCGGGGAAACAACAGAGGGGCCGATGTTGATTGTTAGGTCAAGAGTGGGACACTCTTTTTCCGGAAGGAAAAGCAGTTCAGTCTTGTCAAGGTTTAGCTTGAGGTGGTGAGCAGACATCCACTGAGAGATGTCTGCTAGACAAGCAGAGATGCGTGCGACGACCTGGGTCTCTGAGCGGGGAAAGGACAGAATTAATTGGGTGTCGTCAGCGTAGCAGTGGTATGAAAAACCATGCGGGCTAATGACCGATCCGAGCGAGTTTGTGTACAGAGAGAAGAGGAGGGGACCAAGGACAGAGCCCTGAGGGACCCCTGTAGTTAATTGACAAGGGTCGGACTCGGACCCTCTCCAAGTTACCCTGTAGGTGCGGTCTTTGAGGTATGAGGTGAGGAGGGAAAGTGCAGAGCCTGAAACTCCAAGTTCTTGGAGAGTGCGAAGGAGGATCTGATGGTTCACCGTGTCGAATGCAGCAGACAGGTCCAAAAGTATGATGACAGAGGAGAGGGATGCTGCTTTAGCAGTGTGCAGTTCCTCAGAGACAGCAAGGAGAGCAGTTTCTGTGGAGTGACCTGCCTTGAAACCAGACTGGTGCGGATCCAGAAGGTTGTTCTGATGGAGATAACAGGAGAGTTGTTTAAAGACAGCGCGTTCAAGTGATTTAGACAGGAACGGGAGGAGAGAGACAGGCCTGTAGTTTATAACATCAGACGGGTTGAGAGTGGGTTTCTTTAGGAGAGGGTTTACTCTTGCCTCCTTGAGACTGTTTGGAAAATCACCAGAAGTTAGAGAAGTGTTGATGAAATGGGAGAGAAACGGTAGAATATCAGGAGCGATAGTCTGAAGGAGGTTTGAGGGGATAGGGTCCAGAGGACAGGTGGTAGGACGGGCAGAGGTAATGAGGGTAAGAACCTCACTTGGAGAGAGAGGGGAGAAGGAGGTCAGTGTGTGGGTGAGAGGGGGGTCTGGTGACCCAGCGGTGAGTAAAGGGGGGTCTGGTGACCCAGTGGTGAGTAAAGGGGGGTCTGGTGACCCAGCGGTGAGTAATGGTGAGTCAGAAAAAGAAGAGCGAATATCATCAACCTTTTTTCAAAGTAGTTAACAACAACAAGTCGCTTGGAAGAAGGGAGGAGGGGGAAGGGGCTCTGGGGGGTCCAGGAGGGTGGAGAAGATAGAAAATAGTTTTTTGGGATTGGAATAGGAAGATTGGATCTTATCTTGAAAGAAAGTGCTTTTTGCCTGAGAGATCGAAGCAGAGAAAGAGGAGAGGAGAGCCTGATAGGTTAGGAGGTCGTCATGGTGTTTGGATTTCCACAGTTAGCGCTCAGCTGCCCGAAGGACGGTTCTATTAGCACGCAGTGCGTCATTTAGCCAGGGAGCAGGAGGGGACTGACGAGCCTGCCGAGATGTGAGAGGACAGAGAGAGTCCAGAGAGGATGAAAGAGTAGAGAGGAGAGTTTCTGCAGCAGAGTTTGGAGGCAGAAGTTGGAACAAGTCAGAGGAAGAGAGGGCTGAGAGCACCGATGAGGCAAAGGTAGAGGGGGAGAGGGAACGAAGGTTACGGCGGACTGGTGCCGAGTTAGAAGAGATTAGTTTGTTATGTTTGGAAAGGGGTAGAGAGAATGAAATGAAAAAGTGATCTGAGGTGTGAAGCGGGTTTACAGTGAGGTTAGAAGTAGTGCAGTTCCTTGAGAATATGAGATCGAGGACATTGGCAGCTTTATGAGTTGGTGGGGATGGAGACAGTGAGAAGGCAAAGGCGGTTAAAAGAGATGTTAGTTCAGATATCTTCCCTGTCTGGAGGTTGAAGTCTCCGAGAAGTGGGAGGGCCAGTTTCTGGGATGTGTGAGAAGAGATTATCTAACTCCTCCAAGAAGTCCCCCAAGGCGCCTGGTGGACTGTAGAGAACAACAATGGTTAATTGTATAGGATGGGTTACTGTGACGGCATGGAATTCAAAGGTGGAAGGAGTGAAGTTAGGTAGCTTGAAGAGGGAAAAGCTCCAGTTGGGAGAGAGCAGGAGACCAGTGCCACCTCCTCTGCCAGTGGGTCTGGGTGGGTGGGTGAAGGAACATGCTGTGGAGAGAGCTGCTGGGGTGGATGTGTTGGATGGAGTAATCCACGTCTCAGTGAGAGCAAGGAAATCCAGAGACTGCAGGGAAGCGTAGCCAGAAATGAAGTCAGCTTTAGGAACAGCTGACTGGCAGTTCCACAGGCCACCTGCAACTAGCTGTTGGATCTCAGTGGAGCATGTGGGATAGACGAGAGTAGGCCGGTTATAGCGATTAGGAGATGCACAGGGACAGTAATAATTGCAAGAAGACACATGAACAGGAATGGAGAATATACACATGTTTTTAGCAAGAGTGGATAAAAACACCAGCGATACTTAGCTCATTTAAAGTAGGATTTACATCCTCTTTGCCTCCCTCGTGACTCCAACAGGACTCTATTGTCTTCGTCTGTCTGACGCTCCTGGAAAGTGCTACCTAAAATGGACACCTGATTGCTGAGTTGTCACAGCTGTGGGGCCACGCCCCTTTAATTAGTTAACTCTCTGGAGCTGATTGGCCTCAATAGGAAATCGAATTTTTGAAACTGTTTTTGAATTGTTAATGAAACTTTTTAGTGGCACAATAGTTTACAATTACATTAAACCATAAGTTATAAAGTTATGAGTTCAACCCTTAATACAGTTACCCCTACTCAATAAAGCTCTTAGTATTCTACAAATGTTTGGATCAAAGTTAACCCTAGCAGCAAGTAGGGTTGGGAACCGAAACTCGGTTCCAAATGAGAACCGATAAGAAAATGCCGGGTACCGGGTACCCATACAAAATACACAATTTTGGTTCTGCTTAACGGTTCCTAGACGCGGTAGACCCTGTATTCCACCGGGTCACCGCGGCGCTGCGGCGCAGACGGACCCGGTGGAATACAGGGTAAGGGCGGACTGGCCATCTGTGTGTTCTGGAGAATCACAGAACGGCTCGGTACGCTGACGGCCGGCCTGCCCTTAATTTTTTTAAACGGCATCATGTAAGTTGCGCTGACAGTTGCCTCGCAGCGAGGCTCCCCCCGGCCCCGCCCTCCCATAGACAGTTCACGAGCTCAGTCACTTCATAACACCAAAGATAGATCGCGGTAAATGCTCTAAAGTGAGGCTCCACTACACTAAAAAATAAAAAGACAAGGCACAGTGTAATGCCTGTTAATAGCTTGCCACAGGCATAGCTCTGCAGTTAAAATAAAGCACAGCTATTGTGCAATACATGTGTATTGCATGTTTATTTTGTATTTGTAAAAACGTCAGTTAAAGCTTAAAAGAATAAAAATATTTTTGTTATCTAAACGTTTGACCTCTTTCTTTTACAATTTTGGAATCGAAACGGGGAATCGATAAGAACCGGAATCGATAAGAACCGGAATCGGAATCGGAATCGATAAATTTCAAACGATACCCATCCCTAGCAGCAAGTAGCCTATAGTTTAATTCTCCTAACAATGTTGTCCATTTTAGACATAGGCCTATTATATTTACAGCCCTTAACATTCATTTTCTGGGCTCAATGTGTGTCTTGGCTGTTTTCGTTGTGAAAACAAATGGACCGTAGATACACGGATTGACTATCCTCATCTGCGCTCTTATTTTGTAAGGTAACTTCCGGTAGCAGAATATGAAAATATATTTTTTTGTTTCTGTTTTCTAGTGATTTTATTTTTTGTTTTGAGAAGTAGAAAATGAAAATCATCCCGTTTTTTTAATTTAGTAAATCCCTTTTTGACCATGATAAAGAAAAACGCCTTGTATTTCAATTTTGGTTTTTCAATTTTAAAGCGAAAATTAAATATCTAGTCGTTTTTTAACATCCATTTGTGAAAAGAAAATCCAATGACCAAAACATACACTGACCCATCTTCTACTACTTATCCAAGTTTACATAAATAAAAGTAAATATATTGAACTGCTGTTTTTAACAGCTCAAAGAGATTTAAAGGTCCCATGTCATGCTTTTCCGGTTATTACCCGTCCCCTTGTGTGTTGTGAAGGTTTTTCTGCATGTAAACGGTCTGCAGAGTCACAAACCCTCAAAGTACACCCTGTAGCGAGTAAAACTCTAACACAGAAAATACCTGTCTATGCTGCCCCAGAACGCCTCGTTGGAGATTTCTCTTTTCCATTGTTTTCTTCCTGGGTTCTGTGACGTGTGAACACCCAAATCAACAACAAATGACTGGATTGGCTCAAATGGACCAATCTGCGGAGATCCTCACACACCAGGATCCCTTGGCTAACTAACAGGGAGTCCCCATAGACTTGCATAGAGCTCCCTGAACGCTGGTAATAGACGAGTTGGGATTGCGGAGAAATGCTCTCCGCAGACCCATTCTCACAGCGTTATAAACCTTTTTCTTACTCAATATCAAGCCACACTTATTGTTTTTACTTCGGCTGTGAGTGTTTGTGTGTGCTCAGGATGAGTTTCGCTGTGTTTCGCTGTATCACCGACCCGGAAACGTCTGCTCCTCGCAGCAGCGAGCCTCGCAACGTCCCGACCAATCAGAGCACACTGGGCTCACAGGGAGGGGGGGGGCAGGAGCTCCAACAAGCCGTTTAGGACAGAGAGAGAATACACATACTTTACAGAGATGCTGTATGAGAAACCAATGTGAGTTTGGAAAATTGCACAATATATATCTATTTTAGTAGACCTCAACAATGGAATTATGATCAGTAGAAATGGCCATGACATGGGACCTTTAAGTCCAACAAAAGGCATATAGGATGGTAGCACACATTGCTAGATGTAATGATAATGACTACATTCTGAAGATGATGATAATGATGATGAAGACCCTAACCTAACCCTAACATCATCCAGAATACCAAATCAGAGCTAGGGACGTCAAGTTGCCCCCTGGCTCAGTCTTTGATCCCTACCTTTATTTTGATCTCAACTTCACATCAGTGACGTTTTATAATCAGATCTTGCATTGTTCCAATGTTACTCCAGAGACACATTCTCTCCCCAGACAGATAAACACATCCTGCCTCACAAGGAAAACACATTAGCGGTGTATTGTTTTCTAAGAGCGTTAACCCTAACCCTAAATTAAGACAAATAACAAACACTGAGAACATATAAAGTATTTCCGGACTCCCACAATAGCACTATTTCAAGGTAGCCTGACGGTAAACAAACTATTGCTGCATCATTATAGTGCTTTTAAGTCTTTCCACTGCTGTTAAAACAAGGTCACTGCAGAACTGAACCCAATTACAGCAGACACATAAATAAAACCACTTTTACTAACGTTGAGTGCATTCCTTACAGAGAAAGCACTACATGTACTGAAACTTCAAGGATAACACAAAGAAGCCATGACTAATCACAACACTTTGACCTTAAAGAAAGAGCAGTTTACATGTTGACATTGAAATCATGCATGTCCACAGAACAGGTGGAAAAGGCATGATGAACTCATTCCTATTCATGTCTGGAAACTATAATACCATAATAGATCAGTATGACACACAGAGCTGTGGTTAAACGATCCGGACCCTTTGAAACAGAAAGGCACTTCATTAAGTGAAAATACTGATGAATCCAAAGCTTTGGGAATCCTTAATGTCTTCAAACCACTTGAGCCACAACAATTATATTTCATTGGCATAGATACAAAACCGAAACTAAAGAGCCTGGAGACAGAACGTGTTTCCTATGTTTGCTTGAGAAATGACCTAATCAATACAACTATTGTTGTAGATCAATTATCTGTCAAATAAATAATTGATTAATAGTCTTAAGCACTACAATTCTAACATGTTGCACTTCCCTATTAAAGGGTCCACCTGTTTCATAAGTATCTGTAAATTGTCCAGGAACAGACGATATCTCACAGGGAGCTACACTGAATGTCCATGTGATTAGGCAAACAGGCTGTTATATTACTAATACAACTAAAGAGGATTTCTTGTCCTTTGAAAATACAGAGCTATAATCATTTGATGACCTAAGAAGACACCCTGTAGCCTGCAAGCAAACAAGATATTTGTACACATAGATCCTCTCCATATTTAAACTTTTGTAAAATAACCTCATGTCATCAGTCCTGAGAGCCAAACCTCACTTTCTATAGGTGAAGGCTTCTGAGCCCACACCACCAGAGCAGCCCCAGCGCTGTTATATTCAGTGCAACCTGATGCAAAGGCACATCTTTATTCAAAGCTTTCTGCATGACAAGGAGGCCAGATGGCAATTCCTCACATCAGAGCCTGCAGCATTAAAGCCAATAGTAAAGGGCCCATACTGACGGGAGCACGGGCAGAACACTGTTACCTCATTCACACCAACGGTGTTTCAGGGCCGGTTCGGAGCTGGAGCTTGAAAAGCACCGGGTTTTCCTCTTCACACCGCCGCAGAGCAGCCTCTTAGCTCCGGAATCCGGTTCGTTTCAAGCACCAAAAAATTGTCCTGCCAGAGCAAAAGCACTGCATACGCCACGCTTACGTCGAGGCGGGGGCAGGGGCAGGGCGGGATCAACTCCTGAACAACAACAAAAAGCCCGCGTTTTATCCAGTTTGTACACAACGATGGAGAAACGTAACAAGCAGCAGTGGTCCACTGAAGAGACCAGCTACCTACTGGGAATCTAGTCTTCTGAAGAGGTACAGAGGAAGCTGGAGCACAATCGGCCATTGTTGTTGTTGTTGTCGGTGTGAGCTGTGAGGGGTTTCCGCACGGTTTGGCTTTATGAAGCAGGCACGCAAACGGTTACGTCATGACGCAAACGATGACGCAATGACGCAGCACCAGTCGGACTCTGGGCGGTGTGAAAAGAGCCGGAGCTGAACCGAAGAATCGGTTCTGAACCTGAAAAGCTCTAGCACGGAGCTTGAACTGGAGTTGCGTTGGTGTGAATGAGGTTTGTGTGTCGGCAGCTGACACTCCGGCCAATAAAATAACTTTTTTAAAGACTTCCGTGACAGTGACACAAATATATGTTGAGAAAACGCACCAGCCCTGACTTAAATACCACAATTTACAAGTAGGACGATATGCCCCGTTCAAGGTACACTGGCAAATTGGCATACTGTAACTTTGCATCACAAGGAAAAAACGCAGGACTATTAAACCAAGAGAAAGGTGAGCTTTCTTTAATGGTATCCACTCGGAATCACTGCACTGCTGCTGCTACCTCTGCCAGAGATGTGAGTGCAAAAACATACAAAAAAACTAAACGGTAACATGGCAATCACATATCTCCAATAAGCTAAAAAAAACGCTGTATTTCTTAAGGATGCATGATAACTTTTCCCTGCTTCTTGTTCTTAAATCTTACATAGGACGAGTAAAAGGCTTCTACACTGGAAACAATAGGAACTGGAATGGGATGTGCACGGCCCAGGACAGAAAGACTCTGCAGCAGGTGATGATAGCCTGAACATCTTTGGTAACATCTCCTGAGCATGAGTGTTATAGGTTAGAAGAGGTGCCTGCACAGTGACAATATAAAAGGAAATACCCACCAAGTAGACCCCAGGGCAGCTTCTGACCTCCGCCTGGGAGACTTCAGAACTCATCCTCTACAAAAAATAATCGGACTATAATCGCAAATATTCTATACAATGAAAATACACTCTCCATGTTTGCTGAAAAAGACAAATACATGCCATGACATCACAGATTCAAGTGTGGTTACATTAGAATCATTCTTTAAGAGGTTCCACCAACAGAGAGAAACAAACATGTTTTCTTGAGTTAAATCATGCACAATCTGCCAAAATGGCCAGGTCAGAAAATGAGAGCATAGTTAAAACCCAGACAAGAAGATTATCTTTTGCCCAACCTATAAACTTTGCATTAAGTCAGAAGTCAGGTGTTATGGTCATACTGGGATTTTATTGACACCTGGCGATGTTATCACGTAGTGAGGCAGAGGATGTCTCTGTCCACTCGTGAGGATCTGTGTAAACACGGGGATCCTTTGTCAATACTGTTCATCGCTGCAGCACACACACACACACACACACACACACACACACACACACACACACACACACACTGGTATTCACAGATCATGTCCTTA
>CALSBZ010043590.1:256978-268697 GCA_943591055.1 Gobionotothen gibberifrons | reverse complement strand
ACACACACACACACACACACACACACACACACACACACACACACACAAACACACACACTTCCTGTGAGCTGCTCGTCATCAAAGTGACAGAAACTAAATGAATGCAACAGTTCGCCTCATCACGTACAGTCGTTAGTGCATTTCTGTATTCCAATTAAAATACATTCTGTTCAGATTGTATGTGGTGTTATACATTTACAATCTTGATCATTTGTCTGAAAACGTAAATTAGGGACAAGTCAATGATTTATCTCCAAGCAGGGCAGCGTTCCATTTCCAATTACACAACTTTATCAAACATGGATCACTCGATGTTAAAGTTAAATATTAATGAGACTTATTTTAAACCGTATTCCTCGCACATACACCTTCACTGCTGCAGATATTAACATGGTGTTCCTCTGAGCGGTCACCCGCAGGTCATGATCCTAACAACAGGTGTGCGCCTGCGGGGAGCACTCCTGTGATTAAATGCGGACAGAAAAATACACAAATAAGATTTAATAATGACCTGCAGTTATTAATTACCCTTAATTAGGCTGATTTATGATGTCATTTTCCAACTCACCTTTGTGGGGTCCAGTTTAGAGGGTCTGGACTCCTCGGTCAGCCTCGGGGATCCATCGGAGTTGATCTTGTGTTTTTTAATAATAAATGATTCCGTTATTTTGGGAAGGCACTGCAGTCATTTTCTCAAACCATAAACATTCTCACACAGGTTGGGTTGTGTTCTTTTCTTCTGAAATGTAGTCCTGCAGCATTCAGTCGAGTTGCACTTTTCGCCAAACTCTAATTTCCATCTCTTTCCACATCGTATCCGGTTTTGTTCACGATCGTTAAAGTGTAGTCATTAAAAATACACACACACACACACACACACACACACACACACACACACACACACATACACACACACACACACACACACACACACACACACACACACACACACGTACCGAGCGTGTGTAAGATTGATGAGAGCAGCTGGGGACATTTATTATTTATAGTTTATCAAAACTCTAACTTTTGTATCAATGCATCAATAATTATTTCACATCAAATTGAGTGTTTTTATTTAATTTATTTGCTTTATACTGTCGGTTTGGTTTACCAACTTTATCTTGAAAAAGGAATCGCCTAGTTGAGCTTAATGAAACTCAGGTAGCCTACTTTTTTTCAATTGTCACCACCTAATATTTATTGGTAATTACTTATTTTATGTTTAACCTGCATTTTTTTGATCATCCAAAAACTGTTTTAGGTAAAGAATATTGATTTTACTATTTATTATCGTTGATGTGCCTCATCAATTTATTTAAATACAAATGTTAATGTTAACATGTTTGGTTTTTCCTCACATGTGAGATATAGCCTCCAAGCTATAGTGTTCCTTACTGACCACCAGAGGTGGGACCAAGTCATTGTTTTGCAAGTCACAAGTAAGTCTCAAGTCTTTGCGCTCAAGTCCGAGTCAAGTCTCAAGTCAGGATGGGAAAGTTCAAGTCAAGTCCAAGTCCTAAACTTTGAAAAACCGAGTCATAAACAAGTCATTGTGTGACTGAACGCCAAATGTAATGACATCGATCAACAGAATAATACTTTATAATCAAACTGCTCGTTATTAGTCACATTAATAATTTAATAATCAATTTTCTCTCTGCTGGTAAAGTAACGTGTTTTTTTCTAATTTAAGAGGGATCAGTAAGGTAAGGCTACCGTGACGGTTTGATTCAGAAGGAGTTTAATGTATAAGATCCCTGATGTTGAGGTGACCAGAATGTTTATTTCCACTGTGTACAACATGTTATAAGGGACCCACAATCTATCTTTATGCAAGGGATAATGTGCAGCGAGGCGGTCTCTATGGGGAAAAGAACACCTGAAGATCCCTCTGCAGGTGGTACTTTAAGTATATTTTGATGCTAATACTTTTCTACTTTTACTTGTAACATTTTGAATGCAGGACTTTTTATTGTAACCGAGTATTCCTACAAATCTGACCTTCTCCCACCTCTGACAATAAATCCTGAGTGGTTACCAAAAAGAAACCCTGCTCTGAAGGTTATTTTCATTTAAAAAATCCTGCACTCAGCTTTGCTTTCTCCAATATCATTGAAATGCAGCCAGATGCTGCTTCTTTTTTTGGTTTTCGCTCATTTCTTGACTTTTCCGACGCGCTTGCATTTAAATCCGTCTCCCCGTCTCCCCGTCGCTCTGTGTAGCTGGCCTGTACCACTACACTTGCTGTATTTTGAGCGTCTGCCCCCCACCCTTCTTTCACATAATGGTATGATCCTAGTGTGTCCTCGCATATGATTGGCCGCATGGTGGTCCAGCAAAATGAAGTCGCGCCCCTGCCTGCATGGATTCCCCCACAAGAGTAGGAGGAGCGGCTGAAGATTCTGCTCTCCCCGACGGGAGTCTGCTCTTAGCGGCAGCTCGCGATCGACGTGTTGGAGAACTGTCACAGTTCTGCTTTTCTTTCTCACCTATTTTCTGCAATTACATTCCTGAGTCACCTGGTAGCCACACCTTGTCTCTCTCTCACTCTGTTACACCCATCAGCTCCATTTAGTATTTAAGGCCACTTCACCTTCACCTCAGTGCCAGATCGTACTTTGCACTATGCCAGTCTTTCCCATATTTACCTCCAGATTGCTCTCCCGGTTTCGACCCTGCCTGTCCCAGACCATCCTGCCTCGTCTGTTTCCTGACCCTGCCTGTACTCGGATTATTCTGCCTTGCCTGCTCCCTGACCGGTTCTGTACCTGCGACTCCCGTCTTGCCTTCTCCTGGACCCCTCGCCTGTCCCCGACCAGCCCTTTGCCTACTATCTGCCGTGTTGTCTCCTACCAGCCTATTGCCTACAATAAAGCTGGTTACCGACTATCCCTGGTTTCCCGTGTGTTGCACTTTGGTTCTCAGCTCGTTTGTGACAAGAACTCTGAATTAAAGTATCAAGTCACCTCAAGTCAGAAGGCTCAAGTCCAAGTCAAGTCCCGAGTCATTGGTGTTCAAGTCCAAGTCGAGTCGCAAGTGTTTTGTGATTTTATCAAGTCGAGTCCAAAGTCATCAAATTGGTGACTCGAGTCCAAGTCATGTGACTTGAGTCCACACCTCTGCTGACCACTATAGATTTTTTGCTGAAAACTGATCCACGTGCCACTGACTGATGAACCAGAGGCAGAAACACGACTAATGAGTCTGACGAACGACTGAATACATCAGACAGTCTGCAGTTAAGTATCTCTAAGGACAAGAGAGTCTGTTTTTAAACCACTGGCAAAGTGATGAGTCATGTATAAAATAGAACTGAACCAAAAAGTGACACCTCTTCTTACAATGTTCACAAGTCGACAAGTTTCCTGATACATTTGAGACAAAAGTAAAGAATACAACGTCCTTATAGCTGACGTTATAAAACGTCACAGAGTTGTGAATACAACATCCAGACATTTTCTCAGGTTTAGTGGTTCAGATCATGTGGTTTCGGCTCCTGGACATTTAGCTCATACATTAATCATGGATGATGATATCTGAGAGGACAACTCTTGCGGCACAATAAACTCTTCCCAAGCAGTGTAAAATGACCTGGTGATCCCACATGAGAGAGAAGAGGAGGAAATTGTCAGAGAAGACTTCTGCTCATCCTCCTCGCCTTGACCTGAATGAGAAGCAAAACAAAAATATTTAATGAGGTTCCACTGCGGCTAGTGAGCTATCGCACGTCTAGTTTAGTAATCATTTAACATAATGCTAACGTTCATTACACTTTAAGGGAAGTAACTATTACAAGTACAATTTCAGTGGAACATTACAGAGTAGCAGCAGGCAGGGAAAGAAACATACTCTGACAGTGATTGATCAACTGCTTAGAGATGAGTCAAAAATGTCCCGTCCCTTAGCATATCAAATAGAATGTGTTGCAGTGCTGGCCAATATAAGCATGAGTGTTACATAGTGATTTCTGTGGGGGAGACTTCTGAAGCAATTGGAGTCAGGACTCAAAGAGAGACACGATGGAGAGCTGGAGCTTTGATGGCAAACACTGATGGTTTATTTGGAGCTTCGGCCGGAGAATTCACAAGACATGTCACGGCCCACGGTTTGACCACACGGTTGAGATGCCACAATCAATTCTGAAGAACTCTCCTGTAGTTCCAGGTTTTAACTAGTTCAGAGTGTAATAATCAACATTCTTCAATAGATAGACTAAACAAATATGGACCCTGAATCTAACTAGAGCTGTCGTCCATAGAAAAGAATGTGCGCCAGGGAACCTACGTTCCAGATAAAGGAAGGCTTCTAGATGTCCCTGAACAATAATTCATGTCAGCTTGAGCTCGGTCATAAGCTGGGAACAACAATGCGCCCAAGCTGCCCCTCCTTAAGAGAGATAGCAGCAATACCCAAGGTCGTAGACCTATGCCATGGGAAAGGAGATGGTGAAAAGAGAAAATGATGAACTGTGTCAAAGGTTGAATACCTAAGCAAGTTATTCCCCAACAATTTCACTAGTAAACAAAGGTGTGGGAGAGACACTCCTTCTGGAGGGAACACAGGGAATTTAGATACAACCATTGTCTAAACAGTAACAATATTTCAATGGCTCCTGAGGAACAGCTTCATTGAACTAGAAAATGCATTTCCTGCTGAAAATACGTGCGAATGCTGTAACTGTGTACATTTGTTGCTGAATTTAGCTTAAAATGCAGAAAAAGCTGAATATGTTATTAGCTGAATGGTAGCTGCTTTTAGCTACAAAAACCAAGTACTGTAAGTGTGTTTCTGAACTTACTGGAGAAATGCAGAAAAGTGAAATTATTTGAATACAAATTGTTACAGCTCAAATGCATTGCAAAGACTTTGTTGAAAACTTGAAAGTGAAATGTTAAACTGGAAGAGTAGGAACAATTGTGAAAAATATTTAAAATAAAAGGTTTAAAAAAGGTATAAACAACTAAATGTATAGCTTAGCCTCAATGTCCTGAAATAGCTGAATAATGTAATAGTTGAATGGTTTCTGTAGCTGAAAGTAGGCTGAAGGAGTTAGATATTAAATGTAAGTAGTAGTGAATGAATGTGTATTAAGAAGAGAAAATAAAGTAAAAACGCTTTGAAAAGCATCAGAGTATTTTAACTGCAAACTTTTTAACTAAAACCATACGTCACCAATAATGTATAAAACATGTTGAAGTCAGTATGAAGTCTCCATCAGACAGAAAATAATAGGCTGATACAGTCTGTTAGGCCCCGGCCACACGAGGACGGTAACGGCTAAACGCATAGGATTAACGCAAACACAATCGCAAAAAAGCTTCCGCCCACACGCAATCGACATCGGAAAGTTTCTGTCCACACGAGACAGCTCCGTTTAGCTCCAACCGCTGGAGAAGCTGCAGTACATATGCAGGAGCCTGTAAGTGGCGTTGTAACTTCCTCCACAAAAGCAGCATGGTTGTCATGGTTGCCCTTCTGTTTATTCCCCGCGGTGGGGGCAGAGGGAACCCGGCAGAGTTTTTCGCCAGTCAACGTGTATTAAAGTTGAAATCTTGAAAATTATAAAAGTGCCGGTCAAAGGTCTTCTTTGTTATTTATTGAGCTTTAAAACAAATGAATAACGACTATATATAATATATAAAATACACAGAGCCTCTCTTTTTCCTCCCTCTCTTCTGACAGCGTCAGTGTCTGTCTCATGCAGCAGCTGATCCAGTAATGAGTGACCCGGCCGACAGTAAAAATAAACATATTTATAACTAGTTTAGGTAGTTTGAGAGGTAATTAAAATAGCTAAGGGCGATGATCTGACTTGAAGTGTGAGTTTTGCTCGGTTCACCGCTGCATCACAGCGGGAGGAGCTGCAGGTGAGCAGCAGAGCTGCGTGTCTCCGTCCGCGTCCTGTCAGATTAGACTTCACTCGCGTTTATGTCTATATCGAGAGAAAGATAAATAATCTGAATTCAGTGTGCAGTTTACTTTGACGCGGGGGTGAGCAGCCGAGGTGGGGAGTGGCGGGGCTATTGCGTCATCGTAATCAGAACATGTTCGTATAGGGCGTACTCACGGAGCCGTTGGACCCCCCAGAGCGTTGCGTATGCCTTTCTATCCACCTTGGGACCCGTTATCGTTTCCGAAGTCGTTTAGTGCCATATTCGGTCGTCCTCGTGTGGCCCAACGGTCTATATGACACTAAACAGTAACGCAAACGACCGTTATCGTCCTCGTGTGGCCTCTGCCTTAAAGTCCAGTGTGTTTGTCAGTGTTTGTTTCTGTGCTGAGCACCTAATCATAACACCTGTGTGTGATGCCAGAGATAAAAGGTTACCATGGAGACAACGTTATCAAACACCTGTGTACGTGAGCCCAGAGATCAAAGGTTTCCATGGAGATGTGCTGTGAAAGGAGAGCCTTTCCATTGTTCTGAATGAGAAATAAACCTCTTACATTTCTAACTATAGTTTAAAAACGGTAGCTGCTTTTGTAAAATGTCAACGCGTGGAGGATGTCAGGACCGTGAGGAGAGTCGGATCCATAATGTGGCCTTTTTGGCAGATTGACTAAAGGTGTACAGCTGCTGCTCTGAGGACAGATCAGGCTTGATTTACAATGGGCCCTAATGGAGACATGTTGAAAGTTGTTGTCACTTCATGCCCTCAGGAGGCATTTTGTTTGATTAGTTTTCCTACTTTTTTCACAAAAAATTATGTCCCAGGAGTGTAGAGTTTGGGAATTATGGCAGTTTAAAAAAAGAAATGTAAGGCGAATTTCAAGCTGTCCTCCACTCTAGCTGTGACGCACTCTAACCCTTAACGAGCTGCGCAAAAAAGAACCGCAGTGACGCGTCCTAAAACCCGGAAGTAAGTTAGCATTTTTACCACTTCCGGTTCCTTAGATAAAAAGCAATGCAATTTCTCCATAGGATTTTGGAAAATAGCTCCAAATAAGGTCTGTGTTTGACACAAATTGAAGAGACAGATCACGTTTTGTTCTACGACATTAAATACATGAGCAGTGACCCCGCTGGTGGTTTTGAAGAGTTTACGTGTCTGAAAAACGATGGTTGTTAACATGTGGCTGAATAGGACTACAGAAGTTGTCCAGGCCGTTTTACGCCATCACACCGAACACGTAAAACACTCCCGCTAAGTTTGTTTGCCCTGTTCTGCTTGAAAGC
Source organism: Gobionotothen gibberifrons (assembly GCA_943591055.1). Classification (NCBI taxonomy): domain Eukaryota; kingdom Metazoa; phylum Chordata; class Actinopteri; order Perciformes; family Nototheniidae; genus Gobionotothen; species Gobionotothen gibberifrons. The sequence continues at coordinate 261,520 of CALSBZ010043590.1, read as the reverse complement.
AAGTACCTGCCTCCTGCAAACTGTTCAAACAAACGCTTCAACTTGTACCATTTACAATCTGTATGTTTGAATATGGATCTTAAGTTGGCGTGACGTTGAAGCAGCGACCCTGCTGTAGTTCGTTTATAGCATAACGTTAACATTTTGCTTCTGGTGACTAGATTTATGATTAGAAAATTATAAAAGTAGGGTAGACATGTGGATATTATACGGCTGAACAAAACGTGATCCGTCTCTTAAATGTGTTTCAACCACAGACCTTATTTCGAGCTATTTTTCAAAATCCTATGGAGAAATTGCATTGCGTTTTTGACGAAGGAACCGGAAGGAGTTTACTTCCGGGTTTTAGGACGCGTCACTGCGGTTCTCTATACACACTCATGTTAAAATCTGAAGAGGGCCTCTTTACCAAGCTCCAAACTAAGTTAAATATCTCAAAAAGTATAAAGGTAAAAAAACAAGAAAAGTCATAGCACACATGCCCTGAAGGAGCTGAACATTTTAATATTTGAATGGTTTCTGTAGCTGAAAGTATGTGGAAGGAGTAGCATTTGGTGCACGGTGTAGTTCAGGGGTGCCCAACCTTTTTTGAACCGAGAGCTACTTTTAAAGTTGCCAGTCTGCCGAGATCTACCAGTCCAAATAGAGAGGCGTAGCCATTAGTGACAGCCTACTACCAGGTGAATACACACTTCTACTTGTATAAAACTGGCCTTTGTACGATTAATACTTCATAAAATACTGCAGATCCTTTATCTTACCTCTTTCTAATCTACACACATACAAGTATTTAACTGAAGTTACACAACAGTGTTGTTGATACAGAGTTGGAGTTTATTCACATGTCACATACTACAGTGGGTAATGTTTTCAAGAAACATTGAACAGTGCTTCCACATATGACAGGGAAAAAAGACTGAACCCTTTCTTTGCCATTATATACAAATAGTGTTGCTACAAAAGTATAAATTAGGCTTACTAATAAGACAAATCAGACCTGAAGCTACACAGGAATCTGCTGCCAAAGTGCAATAAAAAAGACAAAATTAATAGAATCAAACCCTTTTTGTTGCATTTTAGTATAAAAAGAAATGCCTTTAAAATAGGATGCAAGCAACACTAGTTTCTTATCCTCAATTGATAATAGACTATAATCAATTTAAGTTTGCATTCTTACCATTTTGTACAATAATTATAATGAATAAGTTCAAACAAACTAACACTTACAGCTGATTAATAACGGTATCTAACTTGAGTTTTTATTATATCAAAAACCTGTTGAAATGCTACTGTTATTTTTACTGTCTGCAAAAAGCGCATCGGAAGCCTCCAGGAAAGCTTCTTTCACAACTTCGCCGTCTTTGAAAGACTTCATGTGTTTCGCAAGAACGTGACTGACACGATAAGATGCTATGGTAGCAGCCTTGCTCTTGTTGTTGGGCCTGGTGAAAATGGACTGCTGTGCATTTATCTGTCCTTTCAGGTCCCTCACCTTTTGGGAGCGTAGGGCAGAATTAGGAGGGAGCGTTTGTGCACTGTTTTGAAATGCCGCTCCTAAATTACCCTTCTTCGGTAAAGCCACGCTCGCATTGCAGATGAGACAGATGGACTTTGAATTGGAATAGATACAAAAATAATCATCCTCCCACTCGGAGTGAATATTATATATTTTGGGCTTTTTTGTTGTTTTGCATCTGCCATAATTGCGGTCTTGTGTGTGTGCGGACTGTCACTCCTGGCTGTTACACGGACTGCGGACAACGTCAGCTAACTGTGCCCACTGCCCACTAGCCACACCCCGACACATGGGGTCCCGCCAGCCAATCACAAAGCTTTGATGCGTTCAAGTGCATTATTCTGGCACAGGAATATTATGTTATAGGACATTAACGATACAACAGAATATTGTTGTTCTATTTTTAGACACATCTCGCGATCGACTGGGAATCTCCCAGCGATCGACCGGTCGATCGCGATCGACTGGTTGGGCACCCCTGGTGTAGTTAAAAGAGGATTTGAAGGTTCCTCCCATTGAGTTCCATGTTAAAACAAATATTTGAAAAAGTACAAAATATTTTGAAAAAGTTGAAAGTTTCCCATCATGTGCTGAAAATGCTGAATAGTTTGATATTTGAATGGTTTCAGTAACTGAAAGTATGCTGAAGTTATTGAGAGCGGCACAGCATTCGCACTAATTATCTTTCAAGAGTTTGGAAAGTTCTCTCACTAAGCGCAACTTAGTGTGGCTCAAACGTCTCAGGCTGGATACATATGTGGCTCTGATCTTTGGTTATTAAATAGCCTGAAAGATGTTGGACGGACTGTGTGTCTGGTGGCAAAAGAGTGCAAACTGTGATGGCTTATCTTTCTATTAGCTATTTTTAAGTTATAGACTCATTGTGTAACTCTTTTTCAAATACCTAACCATAACCGTATCCAAAATGGAGATATGCAGGCCGTTACTCATATTCACACACCAAACTAATAGAAAACAGCAGATACAAAGTGAAATAACTACGTTAGACTGTGAATTTGTACCAAAAAGTCTGTTTGCCACAGCTCAATAATTATCTGCCTTCTGAAGCCTGCAGGGTGGGCCTGTGTGATGCAAGATGTAGAAGAGAGAAATAAATGCTCCAGATTCATATTTTGTTTTGATGTAAGGCTTCTGTGATGATGCACTGCAAACCAAAGATCTGCAACATTTTATCATACTGTTCATATCACAAAAAACACTTAAACAGTGCACTGCATACTGTAATCACAGCATTGAGAAGAAAACACTTTACCTGATTGTAGTCTCCAATCACCCGGGCCTTTTATTTACATGCAGGATGATTTGGTCATGTGACACTCAAACTATTTCCAGTGCAGAGTTCCAGTACTTTTAGTCTTTATTTTAAAAAAAAATGCAGTTTGCAACTTAAAGAGAAAATGTTATGCACAGGTTCAGGTTCATAATTGTATGTAGTGTCTCTACTGGTACATGTCTCCATGCTTTAATGTTCAAAAAGCTCTTTATTTCTCTCATACTGCCTGTGCTGCAGCACCTCTTTTCACCCTCTGTCTGAAACCAGAGCCCAGTCTGCTCTGATTGGTTAGCTGGCCGGCTCTGTTGTGATTGGTCAACCGCTAAGAGATTAGCCTATCCCGTACCATTTGTTGGAGCGCTAGCCAATAGAGGCGGATTGATACATAGTGAGGTCATTATGTTACCGTTTCAGGACACCTGTAGTGTGTAACCTATATTACACACTACAGGAGAGGGAAACCCCAATGTTAAGAATGTATATCATTAGGGATGTAACGATACCAAAAACTCACGGTACGATAATATCGCGATAAAAAGTCCACGGTACGATATTTATCGCGATATTGAAATAAAGGAAAAAAATGTGAATCTTTTTTTTTTTTCTTTATGAAATTATAAATCTGATTTGTACAGCATTTTAGTCTGATAGTAGTATTTTAAAGTTTCAACAATATAATAATCAGACCCTGCAATAGAATAAATCAAGTTTCACTTTTCACTTCGTTTTTCAAGTAACTCAACTCTAACTCACTAACTCACTCACTCAGCATCATCAAGGTTATCTTTTAGGAATATGAGCATGTCCACATTTCCAGGTAGAAGCTGGGATGTTTGGGCGTTTACGATATCCCCTGCTGTGGAAACAACTCTCTTGCTTGGTACTGATATTGCTGGGACAGAGAGATATGCTTTGGCCATGGGTGACAGCAGTGGGTAAAACTGTGCATTGTCTCTCCACCACTTCAAAAACAATACAGTTGTTGCCAAGAAGGTGAGGCTTATTGACAGGGCGAGATATAAATATACTGTTGGTACTTGTCTATGTCTCTAGGTATGTACATGTAGCCCTGTAAATACGATGTCCTTTTGTGTTATCTGTTGTTTTATGTTCATGTTGTAGCCTACTTGTTGCCATGTTGGACAGGTCTCCCTTGAAAAAGAGATCGATGATCTCAATGGGACCATCTGGTTGAATAAAAAAAATCGCGGTATATTTTGTCAGTCTCACGACGGTATTGAGGCATCTATTTACCGCGATATCGCGATATTCGATATATCGTTACATCCCTAGATATCATACATACTTCCTATAGGGGCCTGGAGGACAGGCTGTGTCTGAGTAAAACGCTCATTTCCAACAGTATTTACTTCTTGGAAAATCTTTGAAATGACTGCTGTTGTAGTGTTCCCCACAAGGAATACTAATATTAAAGGAGATGGCACTGCAATAAGTAAACAACATAACTTGTTAAATAATTACTAAAGCAGTCTGGAGGAAGATCAGGCTTCATATGTGCCTAATGCAGACACCGTGAGCTATTCTGATCTTTTCCTTTCATGCACACACACAAACACACACACACACACACACACACACACACACACACGCACACACAATGTGTCACATATGAAATCTGTGCACAGCTCCTTCAGCATTTCAGCCACGGAGAGCTCATCACCATGAGCTGTGTGTGTGTGTGTGTGTGTGTGTGTGTGTGTGTGTGTGTGTG
>CALSBZ010043590.1:223435-253267 GCA_943591055.1 Gobionotothen gibberifrons | reverse complement strand
TAATATCGATAGCAGCGTCCCTAGCAACCACCTTGGTAACAATGAAAACGTTGTATAGATACAATTTCCTGAAGTAATCTTCGTAATAACTAGCAAACTAAAGATCATGTACATCCACTGCACACATAATCTGAAATAACAACTCATATTTCTCGCATCAAATGACATCAAAACGCATTTTAATGGCAAAACTAACTTTAAAATAGGCATTTTACACCAAGAATAAAACGAAGTTCGGATATGTTTTTTTTTCTGCAGGGAGAAATGTGAAGATCACGTGACAAAACGTAGGGATTTTACAATTTCAGAGGCGTTTTTGGAGAAATACTACGTCCTACGTTGTGGACCAACGTAGTTATTACACGTTTTTTTATGAGACTGGGTTGGATATACCTCCTACACACGGTCTTAACCTGTTTAGCCCTGAGCCTGTTTTTCAGGTCTCAGGCTCGAAAATGACATTCCCAGAACAAATGACCATATCTTCCCTTCTAAAAGGGTTAAATCAATAATATTTTTTCTCAAAGTAATGATAAACCTGTGAGTTGGATGTAGAAAAGTCAGAATCTATATAGATGCTTTTTATTTTAAAGAAAATTCAGATTGAACATAGTAAAAAAACTGTAAATTATAGTGTCCGTCCAAAGATTCTTTTTTACTTACTTGGATGATGGTAAGGTAGACTAAAAGCTTTAGGAGTTTTTATCGTTGTAATGCCATTGAAGACCACTTTTGACCAGACTACGACACAGGTGAGCCATTTTGCCGTTTTTAGCTAACTAGCGCCACATGTTTTGATGTCTGTTCTTGTTATTATCTCCACGAGTTCGTTTTTTGTGTGTTTTGTATTTCTTCTCAATGTATTGTGTTTTCTCTGTTTGATCCTGTAAAGCACTTTGAATTGCATCACTGTATGAATTGTGCTATACAAATAAATTGCCTTGCCTTGCCTGACGGCCCGTCCACACAGCCGTGTTAAAAAATATTCCAACGCTTCTGCCCATTCACTTTGAATGGGGTGACGTCACGTTGCCTCACTTTTCACCGAACTGCATTGTGGGAAGCAAAGCGAAGATTTCCAGGATTTTCAGGATTGGAAAGCTGAGGTGGAAGCGTCAGTCAATCAAATCCCGTTTATGCAAATCTGACAGTACAAGCGCTAGCCAATCAAACCGCGTGCAAGCTGGGAGTGACATACCGCAGTTCATTTTCTATATTCCTGAAAATGGAGGAGAAATTAGTTATTGCGGTAGCAAATCACCCGGTTCTTTATGACCAGTCCCTATTAACTTACCGGGATAAAAACCGGAGGAACCAGGCATGGAGGGAGGTGGCAGAGAAAGTGGGTGAAACTGGTAGGTTTTCCAATTGCGATAGCCTTAGAGGGCTACGCCTACACTCATAGAAGCTGGAGTTACAGTAGGTAACTTCAGTTATAAGACAGAAAAATATAAAAGATAAACAACAAATAAACATGTAATATATTATTAGCTTGTTCGTTTTTCTCGCGTCCAGGAGAGAACTGGTTTAAATAATGAGAACAATGAGTCTCGGCTAAAGTTTTAAATGGGTGGTACTTTAATAAAGATAAGGCGTGGTAATGTTACAAACAGGAGGTAGTTCAGTGGAGGAAAACAGCTGCATTCCTCCATGGTCCAGGGGTAGAAGAGAGAGCGAACTCATCATGTTCCGTGGTTTTTATAACTCAATTTGGCCCCCCCTCCGCTTCCAGCTGGCTTTGTTGTTGTTATTCACTTCCGCTAGTTTCTCCAATGTCCGATATCACATTTTACAGAAGATTTTGACATTTGTACATCCAACACATGACTAAACACGCCTCTTCTCTACATATTCTCCTTCATGTCTTTTCATTTAGGTCATTTTAACGGCTTGATACGTTACGTTACTCATGTCTCTGAGGTCAAGTTACTGTTAGTATTTCGGAGATAACTTCCGGGATAGCTTTTCAAAATAAACTTCTATTCACAGGTTGGTTCTAGCCGAGAAGCGAAAACTTCTGTTTTTTCAGTATAAATCAGCATTTAAACTGATGGCATGTTTTAACTAAATTATGCCATAAAACATTGATTTAAATTACTAACAGTCCCTCCTTACACACCTTAAAGGTGTGTACATAATACTGAAATCAATGAGTTCTTCATCTGAACTTTACATAGTACATAACTCATATCAAAAACATACAATCAAAAATGGAATGGTTCAACAACCTCAACTTTATAAAAATACAAAAATACTTTGACTGTGCTTCAAACATAAAAGTGTTCCCTTGTGCTTAACTTCTAGTGTTAACATTCATTATCATTCTTAAAAATAGCAGCATGGCTTGGTATTGGAACATTTCTTTCTCCCTCCTTTCACAGTAACTGTTCACATACCACGCTCAGTGTTAAGGCACTTGTTTTTACAAAGTGTTATAGAAACAAAGTATTTCTGAATAGTGCACAGTAATTTGAAATGGATTCACTCCATCTTAGCATTGTGGCTTGTTCGCTTTTCACATGATTTGGACAATCTCATCATCTACATCCATATCATCTTTTACATCCATCTCTGTTTCTGGGGGTAGGTTGTCTTATTCTGCTAGCATTTGTAACTGTTACCTCTTGAGAAATGTACCCTCCTTTCTATCATACCTTTTAAGGTATGAAAGTAATATGTTCTCTAGAAGAGGCCGTCGTAATCAATTGGTACGTTAGGACATGGAATGCAACTGCAACATCTAGCCCTCCCCTTAGTGTCCCTATGCTATCCTTGTATTAACTACATAAAAACATCACTGGCTGTGCTAGTGCAGAGGTCCCAGTCCAATCCTGTGACAAGACTAAATACTAGGTTTTGGTTCCTCGATATCACCAAACATCTACTCTGGCATTCCAGACAGTCATTTCTGGGAGAAGATTTTGGTCAGTTACAACAGTTGCAGAATTTCATCATTTGAAAGTTCCTACTTCAGTACCTTTGGTGGTATGTGCTAATGCAGTGATAAAGTCCCTGAAATGGTGTGAACACCAGTGTAATATCACTAACTCATCATACTAATCACGAACTCATTATACTAATTTATCTTCAGTTCTGATCTACTTAAAGAACTATGCTAAATCCCTTTAACAGTGTGTGCAACTTTGGGTGCCCAAGCATGTGATAATTACTCCCTCCTTTATCAAGGATCTTAAAAAACACAAGTCATTTGGCTTGGTTTGTAGTTCAATTTAGGAATTTTTGCTTATGGCGGATATGTTTCTACTTTAAATAACATCTCTTAATGTCAGGTCATCACTGATTAAATGGATGACCATTAAGAGGTGGTGGCACTTGTTTTTTAAAACTCATAATCTGGTGCCTTGCGCTCCCTGTGAAGCTGCAAGTAAGATTTAGAACATCTGCAGGGTGAGTTGAGCGACCCCTTCTCCATGATATTTGTTCTCAAAAATATGCATCATTACAATGAGTGATCCAAGGCCCCGCATGTATTACTCCCAATTATATTACTTTAAAAATTTGCAATCCCTCTTTGCCCGGTTTCTTTTTAAAACTCTATGTCTTGGACGACAAACAAATGTTACTTCTCCCCTAAACGTTCTCCTCTGGTAATAACTATGCTACAATGGTGAAATCAATACTCTAGATTGGAATACCATCTTTGGCTTGGTACTAGCTCTACCTTTAACATTTTGCATACAAATACAGATGTGTCTGCTTTCATAGAGTGGTTACTAAAACTATCCCTTTAAACTGTAGATCTATATTGTAACAAATTAAATCTTCCCCAAATTCACACATGAATAAGAATCTCTAAAATAATCATTTGTTTATATTATGAAAAGATTGACTATGTTTTACCCTCAGTGTGTTTTAGGATTATTCTCTCATTTTACTTTAATAGTTTCCTCTTTAATAAATGTGTTTATGTGTAAACTCACTCCCGTTTTCCTTCTCTCCCCCTCTGGTCGTCAAGCCACGACCCCCTGACGTTCTGCTGGCCCCTGACAACTCCTCCGTCCTGTCTTCTCCTCCTTCCTGTCTTCTCCTCCGTCCTGCCTTCTTGAATCCTTCCGCTGCAACTCTCTTCAGTGGCCCAACTGCTTTGCCTGTACAGTCTCTTCGCTGTTGCATGGAGGGCGTATTCTGCTCTCATGTCTTGTGCAAAGTCTCGTAGCTCAGCTTGCAACTTTATGTCCTGTCTTGAGGGACCGATGAGATTATACCTCTTTCAGCATGCTGTTTTGGTCCTGGATTCCTCAGGTCGTTGTTGGTTCAGCTCGGGTTTTCTGTCTGTTCAATGGAGGAGGAGGAGGAGGAGGAGGAGGAGTCTCCTGTAGTGATGTCATTTGTCTGCTGGAGATGGGGTCGTAGCAGTCTTTCAGGCAGAGAAAGGGAGAGAGAGAGAGAACCTCGGGACGGATTATCTATAGCTTATTCTAACACACTGAGGCAAAATAAATCCAATACTTTCCACTCTATTCTCTTAATCATACTATCTGTCTTAGATGTTAAACACACAATCAATGTCTACTAATAATTTTACCATATCCCAAAACATTGCTTTCACCCACTGTAACATGTTTACTCCTAATAACTCTTTTAGGAGACCATTTTCTTAAATACCTACATGCTTCGAGCACCTCATATTTCACACACTATAAAAGAACGTCCCCATATTTCCTCCATCATTTTAAATCTCACTGTTATTTAGAACATAAGTAACTTTTGTGACTGGACATATCTGTGCAATGTCGCCACAATCTGCTGGGGAATCTTGTTCATAGAGTTTGTGCGTACAAAGCTGTACTTGTGGGTTGGTAGCCTGTTTCTACTGTAGTAATTCTCAATAATTTTGCTCAGATAGGTCACAGATCGGTTGTTCATAACTTATCAGGGGGTGTTGTGGTACAGTCTAAAACATGGATCCCGTGTATTTGGTGATTCCCCTAATCTGTAAATCCCCATCACTTACATATCCCGATCACTTAAACCCCTCTCATAATTTGATACAATAACTGCATATAGAGGGGGTAAATCCTCTTGATTATAACCTCCTCACCTGGCAACCTCGAAGGGACTAGTGCTTCTAACTCCTTCTCTTGTTGCTCAGGTGATCTTTTGGCTCTGGGGATAAGTGAAAGTCTCTGAAACACAGCTGGAGTTTTGTTAGTGATGTGGGCATTCTCTCTGAGTGAACTAATGGATCCATGTCTTACATGATATTGTACTCCCCTTCCAACCAGAAAGGTGCCAACTGTAATGAGCACAATCAACAATGCTATTCTGACTCTTATCCCTAGGGGACCCCACAATTGCTTTGGCTTTGTTCTCGACATAATCTCTATGTTCTCCATGGCTGTGTCAGTTACAGAATTTAAATGATGAGTACAAAAATAACTTATTCTAAAATTGGACTATTTTTCAGTTGTAAAACAAAAAATAGGTTTTCACTTTAGTGTACTATCTATACAAATCTAAAGACAATTCATCTATCGAGCTCTTTCTATCTTATTCTTATTTCTATTTATTGTTTTGTTCCAGCTCTGCCAAATCAGTCCTAACTTCCAATAACTTTCTGGAAGGTGCCAGTGACAATGTGTGAGGTGGTGTCAATTTGCTCCTTTTATCTTTACCTTTAAACCGGAGCGCATGTGAAGTCGTTACAACTTCTCACGGTTTCGACCACCGGGGTTCAATCTCACTGTCTTTTGTGAACTTTCACCCTCACCCAATCACCTGGCCGAACAGGAGTCTCTTTTGGTGTCTCGTCTGGTGTCTCTGCAGTTCTCTGAACCTATGTAGACAAGACTTGGATAATATTACTCAGAGCCCTGACACTTCAATTTGTCTGATATCCAAAGCTGGACCACTCCCTCCTTGGAGAAGGCCCAAACCTCGGCATACCTTTTGTTGTTAAACACAACACTTGTTATTATTTATTAACTACTACATCACTGAAATCAACATATCTGCACAATCATGTCACTCCCTCCTTTGAGCATAACATGCTCAATTAATATTGCCATGATTACCCTATTATGAACAGAACATGTAAAACCCATAACGTTGTATTAAATAAATATAACTTCTAGTGTACCCTTAAGGCGTACAAAAATATCATATGATGTATGGTATAAAAACATATTCGCTAAAAACCTGCCACTAGTACAAAAAATAGTTTACTTGTTTCAATAACGGCTTTAGTCATGGTATTATGCATCATTGTTTCTGCGAAAAACAATACCCTTGGTTTCGCTAATGCATCTCAATAATTCTAGGATTAGAGGCTTGTCTGACACTGCTGAACCAACATATGATACAATAATATTTCTCTAAACTAGAGGGAAAATACGAACTATTTTCACAAAAGGTGACATGCAGAGAACATGAAGGGCTTGTGCCCCTCACTAAAAATGAGATATTGCCTTATGCTCTACATTATAAATCAGTAAAGTCACTCAAGAATAAATAGATAAAGACTGATTTTTTAAACTGTTATAAAATCCTAGAACTCCTTCATCTAAGCTCTCAATCAGTGTTATTCTATTTAGTTTGCAGCTCATGCCTTAGAACAGATACTTCAGACCTATTATAAAATGGTGTTTATGAGAAAAATGTAATCTGACTCCATAAATCACATAATTGTCTGACTAAAAACTACACTTCAACTAACAATAAATAAAGTTCCCCTTTAAACACAGCCCCGGTCTTCTGACGGGTCTATCTATGTACTGGCTGGTTGGTTGTGCCAGTCTCTGTCGCTCCGTGACTGTTCTCCCTCTAACAGTCACTCTCTAGTTCTGCTGGGTTCTTGTTGACTTCTTCACTGGTTTGAGACAAGCGACCCTAACGGAACACCTCCCTTTGTAGCCAGACTTCACCACAGCAGAATCGAGTTTCTGTTTTCAGGTCTCAACAGCTTCTCGTCAGGTGTATCGCCGTCCCTTGAACTGCAGTCGGTGTAAACAGGAGGACTTGGTAAGGATCTTCTGTCTTCATATTTTGGGTGGAAATCCATCGTCTTGACCTCACTAGCTGTGTGAACACAATAGTTTTCTATGTGGGGGAACAACATCACACGTAATCTCTATCCTTCTCATAATTACAAAAATAGTCTGCTTAATGTTCTACTATGTTTTAATCTTTACTAATCTATTCATGTTTTATATTTAAATGCAATATGCTACTCTCAATCTTTCAAATAACATTCAACCTCTCCCTTCTGTGGTGTCAGATGTGGCTGGATTTCAAGATACCCTTCTGGGCTGAAGATCCATCACCTGGTGGTCTGGCCCTCTGAGCTTCCTCATTGTTGTAGAAGATGGCAGGCTGTCTGGGGTATTTGGTCCATGTTTGGAAATCCTGTTCCTCTTTGACATCCCTGGGAACCCCTGCCTCTGCCGTAGTCATGGAAACCTCCTCTTTGTTGGTAACTGCATGGAGGGCCGTTGTTTGGTACAATGTTCTGCGGACATTCTCTGGACCAATGTGTCAGCTCACCACATCTGTAGCAGCCTCCATCTGTTCTTCGTCTTAATCGTTTCTCTTCTTTCCACTGTCCCTTTTTTATGGGAGTGGACACCTGTGCTTGCGGCTGTACTTGGGTAGGAGGATATGCAGGTGTTTGCTGTTGCAGAAATTGTGTGGGAAGATATTCTGGTACTTGCAGCATCCTGTGTTGCGGACAATATCTGGCCCAATGTGAGAACTGACCACATACAGATGAAGCACTTACTTTCGGACTCCAGCTTAGGGGTTCCTGCCTACTGCAAGCCAACTCCCAGTTTGGAGGAAGGTCAAGCCCTCCCACTATTTTCCAAGAGGGCGTTGCCAGATTTTCAATTTCAGGTTTTAACCAGGAGATGGCGCTTCATTCACAAATACAGAAATGATGTCGTACACAGTGGCTGCTTGAATGAAGAGCATTTGAACATATACAGTAGTCTTTATATATTAAATAATCATAATAATAATGTAAATGTTTACATTACATTAAACCATGCATTTTGTAATGTCAGCATTTCATTTAGAAGAAAAGTAGTTAGTTATTTTCATGTCGATGGACACTGAATAATATTTTTGAATAGAGGATTCATAATATTGTTTGCCGAGAACAAAATTAACGATCAAGCAGCATTTTAAATTCTAAATATCCTTGCAAATATAGCAATGACATTTCTGCTTCTATCTTTGCAAAACGAGTAAACAGTCACATTTGATCTTGATAAGGGATCAATGTGTGTAGTCTTTAATATTAAACATGATCGCTGGTAGATAGCCACAGAAGTCGTATCACAGTTTAATCTGAGCAGATCACTGTTTATCACAGCTCTCCACGCTGCTCCTGGGCGGAGCAGCTGAAGACTTCTCCACGCTGCTTTCAAACTGTGAGTAAACAACGTGGTGTGTGTTAGTCGTATCTTGGCTCTCTGTTCGGTCAAATATTAAAGCTACATGTGCGCGTGCGTTTCGGAGAGTTTGTGTGTGTGTTCCTGCCAGTAATTAGTCGTGTCTCGGCTCGCTGTACGGGTAAATATTTAAGCTAAATTACACAACAACTACATGTCCCACAATGCATTTCGTTCTGTGACTTGCGCTGCTTGCGCACTGTCTTAATCTCAGCCATATTTTAACCGCCGGCCGACAGGGGGCGAAAGAGACGAGTGAGCGATACAGGGAGAGAAACACAGAAGAAGAGATGAGAGCGCAGCAGAGAGAAGCGGAGAGGATATCTGTATAGTTCAATGTTCATTGACAATACATATTGAATTGTACTTTCTTTATTTGATTGGCAGTCAGTTGTTGATTACATGCAGACGTTGATAAAGCTACAGGTTACTTCAATATCACACTAATTCATGAAGCAACTTAGACATTTTGATGTTCCGGACCTTTGCATGGGGACATTTTCTTATTCTTTGTCATGTTCTCAGTTCTTATTACTTTATTAAGGCCTGCTTCATAATGTACTGTATCTAAATGTGTGTTCTCTCTTACAGACAGATTTCAAAGAGGAAAAGGAAGTGTCACGAAGAAACTTGCATTTCATTTGATGTTATAATTTGTATGCATGCATATCTGTTGTATACTGTATGTTTATACTTGAAAAAATTAAAATATTTCAGCATCTGAAGTAACTTTTATATACATTTGGGTGAGTAAATGAGAAAATGTAAAATGCGCTGTCCCACGGTAATTCAGAAGGCTCACAGGTCACATTCCGAACATTATTAATAATAAATAAAGTCGTAATGTTACGAGAATAAAGTCATAGTTACGAGATTAAAGTCATAATTACGAGATTAAAGTCGTAGTTTCATAAGTGACTTGAGAAGGAGACAACAGCAGCGTCCAGCAATACAATGAGGAATGTGGAGCATCTTGTGAAGCAGTACTTTAGTTTAGGCTTCTCAAATAACGAAATAGTTGATCTTTTGGCACATCAGCATCAGATTATCATAAGTATTAGAACTTTGAATAGGTTGTGCAAGAAACTATGTCTATTTTATTTCGAAGAAAGAACCAAACGGATTTGGAGGAGATTGTCTCCTTTCAGCTAACCAGGAAGTGTTTTAGCACACCACGTGACGCATCTGAACGAATCACGTTCGACAACAGAAATGTTGTCGAACCCTTGTTCACAGGTCTCACTCATGGTCTCACTGCTTTCACACCGATTTGCATACTGTGTAGAGTGAGCGATTAGTTTATTCCCTCAGACGCAATTCAGGGGGGGAGGGGGGGAGAAAGTGTTCTCAAAGCTGGTAAAGGTGCAGCTAGTTTGAATGACTTTGTATACTGCAGGGAAGCTTGTGAATTTACTCCAGGTGGAACTAAAGTCTGATTTAAGACTTGGTTATATTTCACATCATTCATCCACATCTGTGAAGTAACTAAAGGTATTAAATACCATTTACCTCTGAACTGTAGAGGAGTACAATAACAAAGTAGCAAAACATTGAAATACTTAAAGTAAAGTCAAAAAAATCTCTTTTTATCACTCCATAAATCAGAAAACACTGTCAACAGTATGATTTGCCTAATGTGGGACAGTCCTAAAAAGGGGCATGGATTGTGCAAGAGCAATGGTTATTTACAGGGCTTTAGTCTTCTAATGCATTATTTTAGATATTTAAGGTGATGGGTAAATTATATTAAATAATTGGGGGTATGTGGGGCGTAATTGGGGGTAATTGGGGGGCTCTGTTAAAATGGTATGACAAAGTCAGGGATAATGTTAGGGATAAATGTCTGAGTTTAAAAAATGGCAATTAATTTAAGCCCAAATATTCATAGTAATTTAATAAATCCTTCCAACACACGTTGTAAAAAATAGCCTAAATTAAGAAATAATTTCAATAGGCCAGTAAAAAAAAGTCGAATATGCATAAATCTGTTTTATTATACATCCATGGTTAGAACGACATTTCCGCATTCCAGCTGTCCACATTCCTGGATTCACGTCTTTCTCTTCCGACATTCCAGGCCGTCCAGCCAGGCCTTGGGGGACACACGCTGTAGTACATATGCCGGGCCTGTAAGTGGCGCTGTAACTCCCTCCACAAAAGCAGCGAAGAAGCATAGTTGTCATGGTTGCCCTTCTGTTTATTCTCCACGTTGGGGACAGAGGGAACCGGGCAGAGTTTTTCGCCAGTCAATGTGTATTAAAGTTGAAATCTTCCGGACAACATTTTAAAAGTGCCGGTCAAAGGTCTTCTTTGTTATTTATTGAGCTTTAAAACAAATGAATAACGACTCTATAGGCCTATAATATATAAAATACACGGAGCCTCTCTTTTTCCTCCCTCTCTTCGGGCTGCGTCAGTGTCTGTCTCATGCAGCAGCTTATCCAGTAATGAGTGACCCGGCCGACAGTACAAATAAACATATTTATAACTAGTTTAGGTAGTGAATATGAGGAGAAGAGGCGTGTGGATATAAGCAATTAATGTAACATGTCGAAATCTGTTTTACGCGATGTCACAACGGACTATTTTTCTTAGCGGATGCATGTCAATTTATATCAATACATACAACTATTTTTTAAATCAATAAAAACATTTTCTAAATCCATAAAAGCATTTCAATTAATATTGGGAGTCATGTCGTTACTTTGTTGAGAATTTGGCCATGTAATAAACGGGATAATTTGCAGCGACTTGCTCAGCATGAAGGGGAACACCCTTCATGCTGAGCAAGATCCCTCCGCTACACCGTCGAGGCTCCATTAAAAATATACATATATTTGTAGTGAGTTACTGACGTTCATAATGAGTTTAAGATGATGCTTAATTTAGGATTAAAAATCGAGAGCCGGGCTGCATTTCCTCCCGTTCGTTTTTTTCGACTACAGTACATTAAGTTCCGCTGACCGCTGTACATCCAGCGTACTGTACAGTATCAGACTTTATTTCACATGAGCACCAGTGTGGAACCCCACTGCACCCCCTGGTGGATCAATGATCCATTGCAGCTGGCTTCATTATAATTACATTTATTTAAAACGGGGGCGGTCTCAAGTCAAGCTGGAGGCTTTCCCTTGAGCGAGGGCAGACCACTTACCAATCACTGCCCTCGCGTTTCAAACTGTCCGAAAGTAAGTGCTTCATCTGTAGCACCGTTAGCACAGCTAGCCAGCAGAGCCGACCAGAAAGTCCAATAATTGTCCACAGAAAAAATTAATCCAAGAGCAGATAAAACACACTCCGATACCGCTGCCACCAATGTAATGTCCGAGGTGCTTCAATGATACTTCTGTGTAACAAAAACTCAGGAACTTAGTACTTTTTGGAGCATCCCAGATAGCGCCTCCGTTTATTCCAAACTGCGTCACACCACGTTCTCCTCCAACGCACCAGGACAGACTGCGCATGCTCACAACACATGACCTCTCAACCCAATGCTTACATAATGTAATCATATTATTTCATATTTAAAATAAGTCTTAATATTTCTGTACTATTAAAACAATATGTTTTTTAAATGAACAACAACATGTTGTATAGATTGATTGTTAACAATATTAGTGTTCTAATCTTAAAATTATAACAGTTTATATTCTCCTTCTTCCCCTAAACCTGCCCAGATGATGTCCCACTGACCCCAGGTCAGCACCTCCAGGTCCAGCAGCACCGTGACCCCCCGCTCTGCTGAAATACACAATTAAACATTTTCTATGACCTATTTTTTGTATTAATAAAATTAAACTGAAGACAGTTGAATGACCTAGAGATATCCTATTATTACACTGCTTATGTACACATGTTGGAAATATTTCATATTGTATTTTCATCTAATCACTAAGTAGAGGTAAGAATATATCCATCCTCTCTGCAGCTTCATGTCTTCTATTATTATAACTTTCTTCATTGAGACAGAGGATATCAATCATGTACTTTAACATCACCAACAGTAAAACAAATATCAGCAAAAGTGTGTTTATCAAGTTGTTTATTTGTATTATATGTGCAGCAAGTATATAGAAGCAGCTGTTTGGGGAATCAGACAGACTCAAGCTATAATCGTTAAATATCTATTAAATGAAAAGACACATACAAAATCAAATTCTGAAACTAAGACACAAGTCTGTAGGAAGGCAGTAAGCAGAGGTCTGGGAGGAGGATGTTCCTGATGGTTTTGCTTTCTCCAGCACCACGGGGTGTCCAGGTGGATGGCAGCTCTGTCGTGATGATCCGCTGGGGTTAGGAGTCCTGTCTTCAGCAGATCCATTTCTCCAGAATTGTCCTAATTACAGAGAAAAACAAGAGAAAAAAGTGAATTAATCATATTAAACACAGGGTTGCAAAAGTATTATTGCAAAATTTAACTCTAAGCATTTCAGACAAACAATCCCTAAAGGATAATTTAAAATGATGTACTGTTCTCGTTTAAAAAAAACTAAAGACATGAAATGACAGTCACACGTGCATCCCTCTGACAGCACTGCACAAACTAACATCAAGCAAAAGGCTGCTGTCTATTTGTGATTGTCTTATTATTATGGGATTAGGATAAATTAAATACAATTTAACCTAAATAAAAGATGATCAAATCTGGTGGAAATATTTAAAATAGGCTTTTCTTTTAGCCCTACCTCAAAGCAGCATGAGCTGAATAAAAAGGTTGTAATGTTGTCCCAAAGTTTAATAAACAGCAACAAATTGGAACATGTCAGAGAAATAAATAAAGCTAACAGCAGCTACACGTCAGGGTAGCATTTTATAACACCGTACTGTAGGCTATATACCGGTCTAAATGTTTTCACTTTGGTCTATTCATGTAACATAAAGTATAACTTATCTATAACAGAGCCAAGATCTCTGTATGACTTTAGTAAACTTCTGAATTGAATGAAAAATAAGTGTAAACAACAGTGCAGTACGTCCAGCTAGCTAGTTAGCGTCACATATTTATCCGTATTATTTAACGAAAATACGTGTGTGACGTTTGTGAGGGAATAATTCTGTCTTCAGGAATTTGACCCTTTCCTGCATCTGTGCATTTACGATCAGCCCTGATCGTTATCTCCCGTAAGGAACGTGATAAGGCAGCTATATGTTGATACAATACGTTTTACGACTTGATCTGGTGGAAGTAGGGAGTTATAAAACTCTGACAACGCTGGCTTCAAAAGCACAGCTGGGGGTCAGAGACAGTCGAATATTCTACACAGAGTCCGGCGCACTTCCTGGGGGCTTGGTGGAGACAAACAAAAGTGTGTAGCTTGTGTGCACCGCCTAGTGGTTAAAGCACGTTATTGAATTATTTTTGTTGAATAATGTTATATTTGATGAAAAAAATATTATGAGTAGGCCTACATACAAAATAGGGGGAAAGTAGAAGGTCAATGATAGAAATAAAGAATATAACAAATCAAGAAGATACTGTAAGTGATCTCTACAATAAAACAGTTTAGTGCCGGATGTACAAAGATATTAATAGGAGGATGTGCAAAACAGACGTTCAAGTCCAGTTTTGGATAGTCTGCCGTGGTTTCGTTCGATTTCAAAGTGCTGTTTGACGCTCGGCGTAACCTTGGCGCACTACCACTCCAACATCCAATCCCAGAGCTTGAAGATTATTCACGGTGTTTGTCAAGCAACAGGACTGTATAGGCCTACGTCTGTTTCCGGTGACTTTATTTTGAAATTCAGTTCCTGAGGAACGGCTAAAAAGCCCAAGATTATAGAATTAAACGAATAAATAAAAACAAGGATAATTGTGTGTTATTGTTGAGTAAATAACAGTGTGTTATTGTTGAGTAAATAACAGTGTGTTATTTAGAAAAGAATAACAAATTAGAAGGAAAAAGATATTTAAAAAAATACAGATTTCAGTATTCTGAGGCTCTGAGCCCCATTTCTTTTCCTCACAGACGACAAAAAAAGTCTGACATTATACGATTTAAAATAAAAACAATAATCGTGGCTTGGTATTGAGTAAGAACATGTTTTTATGAACCACACAGCTTCCGGTCTACCAAGACCCGACCGGAAAAAAAGAAGTGGTGCAGGCACGAAACGTGGCGTATCATATGCACGCAAAACTCAGCCTCAGAACTCAATGGGAATGGTTAGCGTATCATATGCATGCAAAATCGGACTTCTGCGTATCTATTGCACGCATTTCCAATGTGTAAAGTCGTGTCATTTTTACGTTTTATTGTTATGTTGCTAATCCCAACAGCAAAGCGACGAAGGAGCTCAGCATGTTTGAGACGAGTTCAGGAAGAGGCTACAGGAGTACAGGTGATCCCCAAGAGGAGCTTTCCCATCCACAGCATGATGTGAAACATGTGTACTGCAGCACGTGTATCATACTGCACTATATCTAACAAACCACAAACACAGGACAAATACTTTGATCTGTTTGAAATGTGGTTCTAAGTATTTAATTTACAGTGGGTTTATCATTGTAAGGTCCAGAAGGAACTCAGTCAATAATTGATTGATTGGTACTTCTCATCTCATTCAAAGAGTCCAGCCATTCTTTTCACTTTCTTTCAGCAATTATTGCACAAAAACACCAAATCAGTATGATATTACTGATGATACAGCTTTAAAGGTCTCCTATCATGCAAAAGGCACTTTTGTATATTTTATACATAAATATGTGTCCCCCGTGTGTCAGAAAACAAAACCCTCTTTGTTTTCCTCTGTACCCACATCTCTAAAAACGGGGAAACAATGGAGCTGATCCAGATATCGGAAAGGTGGGCTTGCTTTACACCCACGGCCCTATCAGAAACGCTGCGCGACGTGTTTTGGATGTAATATGGTCTTTGTTTACATTAGCAAGCATCGCTAACACTCAGAGCTAACCTGTACTGGAGAGAATATGTGTAAAAAAGCAGGATATAAAAAAAGGAACTCACCTTGTGGTAAACCCACAAGAGAAAAAGCATTTGAGCTCCATACTGTTTCAGAAATAATCCTTAATGTGGTTTTGAACATGATATGGCGTTTCATTACGAGTATCTGGGTAGAATTCTGAATTCTTTTTTTCCTTTTTTCTTTAAAGCTACAGAACCAGAATCAGCACTTCTCTAACAGGGCTGCAATAGAGGGGTATGAGGCATGGCTACAATTGGTGATCTGTTTGGTATTTTGAGCAAACCACTTCATAGACATGTTTTTTATACATTTGTATGTATCTGAGACCTATAAAATATGCCTAAAGATAGTATAATAGGAGACCTTTAAGATCACTTATGTAACCCTGGGCTGCACCAACATGGCAACATGGTACAAGTGTTTGTCCACCACATGAAAGACAAAATCGCTCCACCAAATGAAAATCTGCCAGGTTGACCCCTTAAGAAAGTCTATGAATTAGCCCGCCATACTAATAAGGCAGCCTGTCCTCCTACAAAATACGACCATATAGGCCGATTGTTCATGCCCTTATTACGACCCAGAGACACGTTTTAAAGTGTATGTTGTTTCTTACACGACCACTAGAGGTCGTGTAAGAAACACTGCTCTAGTGGTCGTGTAAGAAACAACATGCTCCCGGCCCGTTCATTGACAACGCTCCGGAGGTACGTTTATTCACAAATAACCCTCTCTGGAAAATCCTAAATTGTGGAATAGTTTGGCCATTAAAATGCTTTTTGATTCGATTTCTGGCGAGAAGTGTATATTGTACTCTTAGAATCCACGTCCAGTCGATGTGTAGGATCTATAGTTTGATAGATATTACGAAGATGATTTGAGGTCTCGTCAGGATAACGTGTATGCAGCTTCCATGTAAAGTTAGCGTGGGTGAAAACAGTTTTTCCGGTCTCGAAGTTTTCATAATAAAACCGGATATATTCCTCAGTTTATCCTTGTTAATTACACAATATTGATTGGCTTAAATTGTGTACAATGCTTTTGTGTTTTTAACCTTCGATTCAGAGAAACAAATATTTTTTCCGGAGTTTAGACACTACAGTTTCCGAAGACACTAGCCTACCCAGAATCCCCAGCTATTGTTTGGGACTACAACATCCACCTTGCTTTACAAACCCCGTGATTAGTCATCAAGCCCTGTGATTGGATGTTGGAGTGGCAGTGCGACAAGGTTACGCTGAGCGTCAAACAGCTACACATGCTGGCTATTGTGTGTTTCGCAACATGTTCTGTGGCACGTCTCTTTGTAAGACGTTTTCGTATTTCCCACAATTAGAAGTTGCCAGTATTAAACTGTGTACACCCTGGAGGTTTAGGGGATACGAAACACCGTGGTGCTATCAAATTTAAAACATATAATTAATAAATGGGTGAATTAATATACCCACATGACACCTAAGGTCAGAAGAGCTTTATTTAACAGTTGGTCTTATGTCTGTGACCCCTCCTGTTGTTCATTGATAAGCCTGAAACATGCACTTGTCAAGGTTCAGAGGCACATTTTGCAAATATGGCAGTAGCCATCGATCATCTTAAGATAAGATAAGATATACTTTATTGATCCGAAGTTGGGAAATGTTTTTGTTACATCAGCATACTACTTTGTTCTACTCCACTACAATTCAGAGGTTAACCTGGTATTTTTACTCCACTACATTTATTTTAGTTACTTTGCAGATTCTGATTAATGATGTGAAATATAAACAACCCTTAAATCAGACTTTAGTTACACCTGAGTCAAATTCAGGGAAGGTGATTGTCAAGTGCCAAAATAAACTATGCAATATATTGGACGTTAAGTACTTTGTCAGACTTCATATTTATCTGTGGATAACCCCAAAATTGTTTTCTTATTCAAAAGAAGACCTTAACTTAAAGTATTCTTTAATGTTTAAATAAAGCCTTATTAGTTTGTCTGTTTTGCACATCCTCCTGTTAATATCTTTGGACGTCCTGCACTAAACTGTTTTATTGTAGAGATCACTACAGTATCTTCTTGATATTTTCTATTCTATATTTCTATCATGCCTTCTACTTTCCCCCAATTTCGTATGTAGGCTACTCTTAATATTTAAATGTTTTCATCAAACAAAACGTATTCAACAACAACATTTAATAACGTGCTTTAACCACCAGGCGGCGCGGGTTGAAAAACCAGTGGTGTAGTTAATAAAACATAATAATATCAAACATAATATGACTATTAACTTTATTGTGAAATCAAAACAGAACGGTAAAGGAAAATACAGTTTCAGTCTCTCGATTTGAAGCTTATGCATTGTACCATGAACCTGTATAGACCTGTAACAGTCAACTGGTGAGGAGTTGGAAAGGTAGTAAATAATATCTTTAAAAACAAAACAAAAAAATCCCTTTCTATCAGCTGTGCACCATTATGGTGTAAATATCTACCAATCGGATCAAATATAAAAGTCTGCCGAATTAGTGTTGATACTGCAAGGAGACGTCTTGTGTGAAAAGAAATGGAAGATGTTGTTTAATTGCTAATATATTTATGATCCACGTCACGTATTCAGTTTTGGTGGCATTTCTTACAGTTTGTCAAAAGGTCTTCTGATCAGGGCTCTATAAATAAATATCTACGGCAGATATGTAATATTTAATGCAGCCGAACCGTGTATTACAATGCCGTTATGTGATGACTTCCAAAGAGAAAAGCAAGGACACTCGGAATAAAGTATTATTTTATTTAAAAAAAAATGTTTTTCCGATGTCATATCGCATACCATATCCCGGCATGCATTGCGGCTAAAACAATCGATGTTTTAGCCTATCAAAACCTCTGAAAAAAGAAAAGTGTCTCTCAGAATCGAAAGAGAAAAATCTATGGGAAAAACACAAAAGCATTGTGCACAATTTAAACCAATAAATGTCGTATAATTAAGAAGGATAAACTGATGTTTTTTAGTTGATGAGTACTGCAGATACTGTTAAATTATTTGATCATTGGTTTTATTATGAAAACGTCGAGACCGGAAATACTGTTTTCGACCCGTAACTTTACATGGAGGCTGCCGCATACATCAAATCATCTTCGTAATATCTATCAAACTATAGATCCTACATATCGACTGGACGTGGATTCTAAAAGTACAATCTGCACTTCTCGCTAGAAATCTAATCAAAAAGCGTTTTAATGGCCAAACTATCCTACAATTTAGGATTTTCCAGAGAGGGTTATTTGTGAATAAACGACCATCTGTAACGTTTGCATTCAACGGGAGCACTAGAGGGCGAAAACTTAAAAACATAATTATAGGACGTATTAAGCGCTTGAACAAACGACATATTTGGTCGTAATAAGGGCCTGAACAATCGGCCCATTTGGTCGTATGAGTTGGAGGACTTGTTGTAATAAGTGCTGTCAGTGTTGGAGTGTAAACACCAGTGGCATCGCCTGGCCTGTAGCCCCGGACAATTCTCCCTCAATAATATAATACATTAACCGTGCTTTACGTGAACCTCATCATGACACAAGAGAGGACGGCAGGACTGTAATTTCCCGTGTTCAGTGAATGCAACAGAGGCATGACACCAGACCAATCAGAGAGTTGCATGGAAATACACGTGTGCTTGTGTCATTCAAGCTCTGCTCTGTGTGTGTGTGTGGCAATAGAGAACCGCAGTGACGCGTCCTACGACCCGGAAGTAAGTTAGCATTTTTACCACTTCCGGTTCCTTCGATAAAAAGCAATGCAATTTCTCCAAAGGATTTTGGAAAATAGCTCCAAATAAGGTCTGTGTTTGACACAAATTGAAGAGACAGATCACGTTTTGTTCTACGACATTAAATACATCAGCAGTGACCCCGCTGGTGATTTTTGAAGAGTTTTCGTGTCTGAAAAACGATGGTTGTTAACATGTGGCTGAATAGGACTACAGAAGTTGTCCAGGCCGTTTTACGTCATTACACCGAACACGTAAAACACTCCCGCTAAGTTTGTTTTCCCTGTTCTGCCTTCCTTGTAACAGTCGCGGATACACTGTGTGTGTATCCGCTACGTAGCCTACTTGTAGAAGTACAAATGTCCAGGAAATATTCCAAAATCAACAACAACTGCGAGGCTGCACATATGACGCTCCGCTTCCACAACGTTTTGAAACGCGCCAGGTGGGTTACGACGCAGGAGGAGGTCGCAGCACGGCGTAGCCACAACGTAACGTAACGCAGACGCTCGCAGTGGGATCAGGGGGTAACGGTACGCAGCGGCAGTGATTGGGTCTCGTCTTCCACTCGTCACCTCTGAACCTACCCCCCCCCCCCTTAAATATTTTCTCATCGAATCTACACGATTCACGTAGGTCACCTATTTTGGTTTCAAAACGGCGAATTTCGCCGAAAGGTGAGTGATTTTCATGCCTGTGTCTAATCAGCATCTTGATATGACACACCTGTGAGGTGGGATGGATTATCTCGGCAAAGGAGAAGTGCTCACTATCACAGATTCTTTCAGATTTGTGAACAATATTTGAGAGAAATGGTTATTTTGTGTATATAGAAAATGTTTTAGATCTTTGAGTTCATCTCATGAAAAATGGGAGCAAAAACAAAAGTGTTGCGTTTATATTTTTGTTCAGTGTAAAAAAAAGTCCTAACTAAATAATTGATCATTTAAATGAAGTGCAAAATTATGATGTAATTTGCATTTGTAATATTGCCAAATACATGATGCCTAAATAGACATAAGGGCTGACTTTATTTGAGGGATCACAAAGATGATTGATGCATGAGCACCAAATGGTTAATAAGGTGATTTCACATAGGCCATTAATCATATGTTATTTATCAGTGTAAACGACAGAAAAGGTCACCACTTTATTTGAAGGGGCACAAACATGATGAAGTAATGACCAAATAATGCTTAGTTCATCATGATTACAACACTTGGAATTGCTGTGACTGGTCAGTTGTTTGGCCTGACACTTTAACTGCAGATCTATATGAAGAAGACATGAACATCATTAATAACTCAGAAGTCATGATGATTGAGATACCTTAGTTGATGCATTAATTAAGGTATTGTTCCTGCATTAAGTCATGCATGAGATACCATTAATACTTGTACATTACTGAGAGTTCATGAAGTACTACATGAATGGATTCATGCTTTTTCATGCA
Organism: Gobionotothen gibberifrons; assembly: GCA_943591055.1. Taxonomy (NCBI): domain Eukaryota; kingdom Metazoa; phylum Chordata; class Actinopteri; order Perciformes; family Nototheniidae; genus Gobionotothen; species Gobionotothen gibberifrons. The sequence continues at coordinate 232,732 of CALSBZ010043590.1, read as the reverse complement.
TTAAGTCATGAATGAATTCATGATGATTCATGTACCCTTACCATAAAGTGTTACCAAGGAATCTAACATTCACACACATCCACACACTGTTGGCCACGCCAGGGGGAAACTCTGGGTTAAGATACATCGTAATGTGGACTGCGGGGGCTGGGATCGAACCCACAATGTTCTGATGAAAGACAGTACCTCCCAGCCTAAGTCACCCCCTTAAGCTTCAATGTGTCATAAAAACAGCAGTTGTTGACAAGTGGCTAAATGAGACGTCATCACATCGGACCTTAGCCACCTTTATCTTACGCTGGTGATGCCAAGTCATACCAAAATTATGTTTGGTTATGGTCTAACGTTAGCTTTTTACTTCTGGCAATTACAATTTTGCTTTAAAAATCATAAAACTGGTGTTAATATGTGGAGATTATCCTGCTGAACAAAACTGCTAGCCAGTAGTAAACATGTCTGCTGGATACAGGAAGTGTGTCCAATTTCCAATTCCAATATGCTTGTTAAAAATAAATAATAAATAGTCTGCTGTTTTTTTCTTAATTAATTGGTCCATTGTTGTTTGGGGGCATGTAAGGGGCTGAGAGGCAGGGTAGTCAGAGGCATCTACATTCCTGCAGGGGGCTCCATCCCCTCCCAATGGGCAGTATTGGGAGGGGATGGAGAGCCACACACCTGGAGCTGATCTCCACAACAAGGGAGACAAAGCAGACAGAGCAGTTCAGTTTGTGGTGGCACATGCAGAGAGCAGGAGACCCCCAGTCTCTGAAGAAGTTTGTATCTGATCCTAGCCAGTAATTCTGTCAGTGGCCCGGCCAAGCTAAACTTAGTTTTTTCTTAATTGATGTTGGCTTTGGGTAAATAAAGCCTCTTTTGACTGACTGTGTTTGATTGTTGCACCACCACTTTTCTCTTTTGCCGTCCTGCTACAGTACATTCTATGGGAGAGAAACTCCCTCTGGAGGGAACTTTGGGATTTCAGCATTTGCAGAGCATTTACATGCACAAAAACCTATAGAAAACACTACAGGAAAGGGAAACCCCAAAGAGCGGGGATCCTTAAATAATAACACGAGTCAACACCTAAACAATTATGATGTTTTGAATTCACGTGATTCTTATTGCAGCGTTAACCTTTGCATTGCATCGGAAGATGATTTTTTCTTTCTGTTTTTATTGGGTTGTGTTTTTTTTCCCATTAGACCAACACAAGTGTCAAATGCTAGGGTTTTGAGTCGATGACCTGCTATTTTGTTTTTGTCAAAATCAATGGTGTCAGTTAAAGGCACGGACACACCAGGCCGATTATCGGCATCAGATTGGTGTGTCCCGCACGTAGTGTCTTTTCAGCCGGGCCGACGCCTTTTCGGCCGAAGGCAGTTGGCCAAAGAAATCACTCTGATTGGCTGTTCAGTTAGCGAATCAGTGCATGAGAAGCGAAACTGAAGTGAGGGACCCAAACAAACTATTAAGAAGGTAAATCTGAGATTTAATTTAACTCCAGCTCTCGACACAGGTTCGGGAAAGCCCCATGAGCTTCTCGCTGTAGAGGGAAAATGGAACGCAAACGCTATTTGTTGTTTGTTTATATCAAGCAGTCTGTTCTTCTTCTCTCGGTTATCACGCAGTCTGTCTTCCGGTTGTTGCCTCTTTTGAATAACGAATACACACTACCGCCGCCTGCTGGTAAGGAGAGTTATTGCCACTCACGCATGCACAGTTCGTACGTGCTTCTTGGCCGTCGGCTGAAGTCTTTGCGGTGTGTTCCAGTGCGACAAATGGCCAAAACGCAGAGACGCGAGGCGACGCAACAGTCGGGGTCCATCTGTGTAAGTTATTTGTTGTCAGATTGGTGAGTCCGGGCCTTTAGGCCCTTGGAAAATGTAATCATCTGAACAAAACGTGTATTCACAAATAAATGAAACATACAAGATAACAAACAGAAGACAGTGATAGCCTGTTAGTGATATTTGTATTGATGGTGCAATACTTCTGCATGGACCCTTCCCCTGTATTCACTGAGATGTGAAGCAGACCATATGACAGCTGAGCCTGAGCAGAAGCAGAATGAACCAGGACACACAGCAGGCAATTAGCACATATCTCTCCTAATCACTACGCACCCCAAACGCATCTCAGAACTCATTATTCAGACAGATTGTCTATGATTCATGGCGTTGCTGTGTGATTTACCACCAACGAGTTGTCAGGGGAGACATCATTACGCCATTAGGACAACGATGCCGTGGTGAGTCGGTTTTTTGGTTAATTTAGTCACTTTGTTTAAAGAGGGGATTAGCATAGGAGCAGCTAATCAAGGTCGTTCCCCATACAGAAGCACCTGTCTCACACTGAGGCAGGAAAACAATGCAGCAGCCTGGCAGTAGTGATGTTACGTATTGCGGCGAGGCTTCGGAGCGTGTGTAGAGTAACGGCCCGTCCACACGGCAGCGTGCGTTGAAGCTTCACCGCTTCTGCCCATTTGGCGGAAGCATCAGCCAATCAAATCATATGCCAGTACAACTCTAGCCAATCAAACCGCGTGCTTGTGTGTCTGGGGCGGGAGATTCATGTGATTGGTTGTTGGTCGAGTTTCAGACACGCCCGCCGGCAAGCTTCAACGCACGCCGCCGTGTGGACGCTGCGTAATCGCCAAATCTTTTTGTGAAGCTTGTATCGAGGCTTGTATCGTTTTGGGCCAATGGCGTCATCGATGACAAACGATACCACGTGACTGCTTCAGGTAGCGATTCAGATCGGTTGAACCACAACACTCATATTACCAAGCCCCCAGGAAGTGCGCCGGACTCTGAGTAGAATATTCGTTGTGACTACACTTCCTTTAGGTTTCTGGGCCCGGAAACACTTTTTCCCATTGACTGACATTGGGAAAGAATGGTCTGTAAATCGTTGGATACATTTTTTTAAACAAAAAAAACTACCCAGTATGAACGTTTGTATAGCCCTTATTAAAAACCTTCGGTCCTCAAGTTGTAAAATGTGCTAATAACGTTATTCTGAGAGTTATTTTCCTCGGCATAATGAACGTGCATCTAACCCACGGGACCGCGCCGCCCGGCACGTTCATGTTACAGACGGACCGGACCCATATTGCCTTACTGCCAGCCCCACGGAGCTGTAATAATGGATATATTGCACGTTTGCTGTAATTCATCATTTGTAAAATTATTATACTACATGGGCTGAATGATGTAAATCTTGTACCGTAAATGTTGTATTAAAGTGGACCTATCATGCTATATTTAAATGATATATTGTAGGGCCATACCTATATAAGGTATATTTATACATTTCTGTTTTCAAAATACCAAACAGATCATGCATTTTAGCCATGCATCATTTCACTCTATGTGCTGTTTGCTGTCTACAGGGCTGATCTCTGTGAGCTGCAGCTGACCACGCCCCCCTGCAGGAGAGGCGAGCCGTGCTCTGATGAAGTCAAGAGGGGGAGAAAAAAAGATCTCCGTCCTCCGTGTTTTATTATATAGAGTCGTTATTCATTTGTTTTAAAGCTCAATAAATAACAAAGAAGACCTTTGACCGGCACTTTTCTAATTTTGTCCGGAAGATTTAAACTTTAACGACATCTTGACCGGCGAAAGAAACTGAAACTCTGCCGCACGGTCCTCACGTTCCTTGGAAGAGGCGGAGAGGTGGGTGTTTGTCATCTGCTGGTGGACTACCGGAGAGAATTACAGCGAGGGAGGGATTACATTGAATAACAGCAGCAGGAGCTGCCTCGGGGAGGGAGAAAAAGAGCCAGAGCGAAGAATAAACAGAAGGGTAACCATGGTAACTATGGGCGGGAAGTCTTCTTCACTGCTTTTGTGGCAGACTACAGCGCCACTTACAGGCCTGGCATATGTACTACAACGTCTCCAGCGCTTTCGAGCGGCAATGGCCGGCCGTGGCCCAACCTCTCATTCCCCTGATAGGTGGAGAGTTGACCAATCAGGCGGAGTGCACCTATAATACGTCATAGAGGAGCAAATCAAAAATCCACATGTATCAAATCCGTGGCAGCCCCGTTTTTAGAGATTTGGGTATGGAGGAAAAGAGAGAGGGTTGTGTTTTCTGACACTTTGTGAGTTCCCTGGAACACCGGGGACACATATGTATGTATAAAATACATCACAAAGTGCATTTTGCATGATAGGTCCCCTTTAAATAAAATATAATAAAGTAATTAAAGTATTAATAAATAAAGTTAATATTACCGACGTAGATTAACGTCCCTGTAGCTTCTTATTGCACTTGCAATATAGGCCTACCATTAAAAGAGTTGAACGTAGCTGTTTGTTATTACTATATAATACCACGCAGGCTAGCCTTATTAGGCCCATATTGAGCAGAGCATATTAAGACCCAAAATCATGTACAACAACTTCCTTACTTGCAATAAATAAGCACTAATTAGAGGGTTATTGAGGAAAAACTCTCAACTAATGGCTTATTACTTGTAGAATATGCTCATGTAGAATAAGGCATTAATAAGTGTTTTATAATGACTAATAAAGAGCCAATATACTGCTAATATGCATGTTAATTAGTTCTAGTTGATGGTTAATTTGTGTACCTTAATATAAAGTGTTACCGAATTTGCTTTATGTAACCTTCAAATTGCTGTGCAGAGGAACCTTTTTATACTGAAAATCTTGATTTCTTATTTTTTCAATTGACATTGTGTGTTCCAGGGAGTGTCAATCAGACACCATCGTCAGTAGTACGGGGGGCCCCCAGGGGACGGTGCTGGCACCGTTTCTCTTCACCCTCTACACTGCTGACTTCACCCACAACACTGCAACCTGTCACCTGCAGAAGTTCTCTGACGACTCCACCATCGTTGGCCTCATCTCCAACATGGACGACAGGGAGTACAGGGAGCTGACGCAGGACTTCACCCTCTGGTGCCAGAGGAACCACGTCCAGCTGAACGCAGCGAAGACCAAGGAGCTGGTGGTGGATTTCAGACGGCGCCAACACTCCCCCCGACACCAGTGAACATCCAAGGAGCGGACATTGAGATTGTGAAATCTTATACCTTCAATACCTGGGTGTTCACCTGAACAATAAACTGGACTGGACTGATCACTCTGCTGCTCTGTACAAGAAGGGACAGAGTAGACTCTTTCTGCTGAGGAGACTGAGGTCTTTCGGGGTGCAGGGGGCACTCCTTCAGACTTTTTACGACTCTGTTGTGGCATCAGCCATTTTCTATGGTGTGGCCTGCTGGGGCAGCAGCATCTCGGCTGCTGACAGGAAGAGACTGAACAGACTGGTAAGGAAGCTCTGTCCTGGGGAGTCCTCTGGACACTGTGGAGGTGGTGGGAGACAGGAGAATGGCAGCCAAGCTGTCCTCCCTGCTGGACAATGTGTCCCACCCCCTCCAGACCAGGACACCCTGTCCTCACTGTGCAGCTCCTTCTGCGATAGGCTGCTGCCCCCCCTGCTGTCTCACGGAGAGATACCGCAGGTCCTTCCTTCCTGCAGCGGTCAGACTATATAACCAGCACAGCCCCTAGTTGACCTCCTGAGCCAGTTGCTTTGCCTTTTCACTGCCATGCAAGGTCAAATCCACGCTGGAACTACAGCAGGAAGATGGGGTCAAACTTGGTAATGTGATTCATTTGCTTGACCATCTGTTGTATTTTAATGTATTTCTTTCAATCCATTTGATGTATGTTGAAAGAACTATGATTCTGTTAGTCAGATTAACCCATTAAATGTAAAACTGGAGTAAATATTCCATGTCGCTTGAAGTAATCGGAGGAATAATCAGAATCGTTGTGGACCCTATAGTTTTCTGCTACTTCAGCAGATGTGAGTTGTTCATGCCTTCACAGCTCTGACTGAGGCAGAAAACAAAGCAAAGGTCAAACCTACAGTATGTACATTTCCTGGGGACGAGGCACTCTACTACTTTATGGACAAAACAAACATTGGAGAGAAAAATGGCGATGATACAATTTGCAGCTGCAGAGCCAGTTTATGTGCTTTACTCAGTTATGATCTTATTGTTAGAATCACCACATACAAGCCCTCTCTTCAATGTATATCGCATTATACAACAGGATATGTAACAAAAATGTTGCAAAAAAAACAACTCTGAAGACTTTGCCCCCCTAACAAATACTTCCAATTCACAGGCAATTTTACATTTTCTAACCTTCAGCCGTGACAAAAGGTTACATTTAAAGAGTGCAACTGGAGCTCGGGTAGAGTTGTTTTTCTGTTGAACTCACCTTTGCCTCCTCTCTCGTTCAGTCAGAGCTCTAAGTGCCGCCCACACAGCTTCCTCACAATTACTGTAGTCTCCAAATGTCAACTTCCCACTGTGCCGCCACTAAAAAAAGGGACAGGCAGAAAGACATACAGCAGGACACATTTCTCCGTTTGTTCATGTGCTGCTTCTGACATTCACAAATGACAGAGCAGATTGTTGCACATGTGTTTATTACAGTGATGTATCCCCCCCACACCAGCTGTTTCTCCCAGCGAGATCTTACAGTTCAAAACGAAACATTGACAACTAGATTTACATTGAATCCAAACAAATACAAAAACCGACTTCAACATTAACATTTCAATTTACATTCAAATAAAAGGACATATAAATAAGCTTGAATTATAAACCTGTATTCACTACAATATCAGAAAAGGCTTCATCCTGGCAGGCTGGAGACTTGAGGAGGAGTTCACGAGTAGGATTGATGTAAAGCTACATTGTGATGCTTTTCTTTAAATCATGCCTTATCCTGGTTTGGACATTTTAAAGTTAGATGAATAGATTAAAAATGTTGCACATTTGAAGTTTACAAATCTTTGACACCTTTGTCTTCCCTATTTAAACAAGAGGAAGATGCATTGTCACAATGATAGAAGACTTGAAATGTATTGAAAATGTAGTAATCTCAATTCTAAAAACATTATATTAAATGTATTCTTTACTGAACTGCAATACCAAACAGTGATACGATAGAGTGGTGAAGGATTAAGTCTTGAAACCCAGAAATAAGTTAGTATTCTATCATTTCTGGTTCCTTCGTCTGGAATAAGTTATGTGGTTAACACAAGATTAACACTTTTTGTTCTACAGTATAAAATACGTCAGTAAATACCCAACGGTGAATGTCTGAAGATTCTATGTATCATAAGAATGGCGGTTGCTAACAAGTGACTAATGAGAATACTAAACGTCCCCCATTAGCCACCTTTAGCTTAGCCGCGGTGACACAAAGCCATGCGACCGACATGGAAGTCGTTTATAGCGTACAGTAGCTTTAGCTGTTCACTTCAGGCGATAGTTTTAGGCTTAAAAAAGTGGTGTTAATATGTGGAGATTATCCTGCTGAACAAAACGTGTGAAGTATCATAAATGTGTGTTTAACACAGGGCCTATTTTCTGCAATATTCCAAAATATTATTTCTATTAATAATCACAGTTAATCGTAATGGGAGAACCACCTGTCTTTACTGCAAAGCACCTACGCAAAAGGAAGGAAACCAAGCGAAGCTGAGATTGTTGGACCTGCAAAAAGAATCCACAAAGATTCCTCAAAAGAAGAGCCGGTAATAAAGCCGACTCCCAGTGGAGACGCGGTCTTGAAGCCTTTCTCTTACAGCTGGAGAGCCTCACCACGGAGTACAAACACGGGCAGTCCTAATGAGGAGGAGAGGAGTCTGGGAAACAGCTCCCTCAGACAACATGAGGAGAAGAGCTCCTCCTGAGATGCTAATCATGTCCTGAGCTGTAACTACTGTAGAAGCTGGATTATAACCAAATGTCAGAAATGATGATGATGAAACCATTCACGATATCTACTTCAACAGTGTTAACCTTCCCAATCGCTGCCAGATAGTTTAAAAGATCAAAGTCATTGACATTTATAGTAATGACTCCTTCAAAAAAAGGAATGTATCAAAGATTTGTGTACATATAGGAAGCGAGAGAAGCTCCTAAAGTGAATGTTAGGGGAATGTCTACGAAGTGAAATAGACAGATCTTGGATCTCAAGCCAATAAAATGAAAGATCCAAATGAAAGAGAAATGGAAAGAGGGGGAGAGAGTATAAGTGAACATGTGGAGTCAGTGAAAAGGCTATCCAGCTATATAAACTTTGAAACTCAAAGAGGATTGGGATAAAGAAACAGAACCCTATTTTTTCTATGGAGGCGAGTCCTCGTTCTTTTTATCCCACCTCTCTCTCACATCTATCAGCATCCTGAAATGTCTTTGGTTTTGTTGCGTCGATGGAAGCGTGTGTCAACGGGTTCGAAGCCTTGCTCAGTGGCTCCGAAGAGAGCCCAGCTGGGGGTCTTGGCCATGTAGTCCAGGGCGGAGAAGCCCTGCTGCCCCCCGCTCTCTTCCTGAGCCTGGACCAGCTCCTGGAAACGCTTGTAGTCGATCCAGGTCCACCACTCGCCCTCCACCTTGAACTGAAAACACACAAAGAAGAGAGACAGGAACAAGGAGTAAGTTGGGCGAGCGTTGGTTTTACACGTCTCTACACAGATTGTAATCCGTTAGCCCAGTGGTTCTCAAACCTTTTCTGTCAGGCCCCCCCAACACAAGTCAGGCTCAGTGGCAGCGGCAGAGATTTATTTTGGGGGTGCTGTGGGGTAGCTTGACGTTTCATAGAGGGTGCTCAAGCATTTAGGGTTTCCCATTAATGTACCGGGCGCTACAGTGGAATGTTCTACTGCAACAATCCTCCCGCATATACACAGTGTACCCGCGACTGTTACAATGAAGGCTCGATAATGAGCTCACGGCATATAGGTGTAAGCAGGGGTAAAGTGCTATTTTTATAGGTGGTGTGTGGACCTCACATAGGGGGGTCCGGGGGCATGCTCCCCCGGGAAGATTTATTTTTAAATATTAAAGTTGAAAGCATCAATCTGGTGCACTTTGAGAGCAAAATGAAGAGATCTATGGATACATCTCTCAACACCCATATGAAACAGAACTGTAAACAGATTAACCTTTTCTTTATGGATATTTTACAAATCACCCTTTTAAACTTTATTCTTTTTTTTCATACCTGTTTTTCATTTATTCTCTTATTTCTTTATAACTATAATGATCATATAAATGTGTGCCTCGGAAATAATTGTTTACAGTACATTAATGGTGACCAAAACGTTTGAGACCCACTGAGAGAGTCCTTTAGTTCACAGAGTCTCTCAGTCTGACAGGAGAGGACTCTCCTCCACTTTGTTGTTGAAAAAATCTCTCTCTCTCTCTCTCTCTCTCTCTCTCTCTCTCTCTCTCTCTCT
>CALSBZ010043590.1:198185-214493 GCA_943591055.1 Gobionotothen gibberifrons | reverse complement strand
CAAAATACAAACTTGTTTATGAATCATTTATCATTTTCTCTTGAGGGAATTAAAACTCCGCAACATGTTCCTTTCAGACATTTATGTGAATTAGTTATATGTTTGTGAATTACTGAGTTTCTTCTTTGACCATCAACATCTAATCAGTTCATCTTTCTCAAAGTGGACTTCGTGCCAATATGTAAGAAATTCCGTAAAAGCCGTTCCTTAATATCGTTAAGACTTAAGAATTTCACTGGAGAGTTTATATGCTTGTTTGTTCATATATAAAGCTATTACAATATGTACTAAGCTTAATTACAGTCTGTTTCGTGGAGCTGCAGAAAGCTGCCCTACATAATAACAATAATAATCTTAATACTATGGTGTGCTTGTAGACCAGGAAGCATGCAGTTCACTTCTAACTGCAGTGCTAAAAATACACCAGTACCATATTTGTGTTTGCAATTCTTACTCACACTGTGCCATCACATCGTGTTGGTGCCAACATGCTGAGTTTAAAAACAGTCAAAGTTGTTTTCTCATCTTGATATTTGTCACTAAGGCTTAATCAGTATACACATAATGCACACTAACATGTGTCAGTGTGCAGCCGGGGTCATTGCTGATGCGTTTCCCCAACAACAACAACAATGGCGGATCACAGGGTTGCGTTCGTGCTCCAGACGCTACTGACCATGATACAGATTTTAGAGCAAAATCTACAGCTCCTCTACCACAACCATCAGCAACAAGTGGACCTGGAGAATTACATGAACTACCTTGTTTGTTTATGCCTTATGCCCATGCTCGGGGGGTCTTATTCGCTGCTTTTGGTGTATTTTGTGGCGCCACTTACAGGCCCGGCATATGTACTACAGCGTCTCCAGCGGTTTCGAGCGGTTTCGTTTGGACGGACACATTTCTTGAGCCGATTCCGTGTGGACGGAAGACTTTTTTGAAATCGACTTTGGTTCGAAATCGGTTTCATCTCCGTGTGGACGGCGCCTAAGAGTGAGTGACTACATTTATCTCTGTGCATTTATACCCTCTGCCTCTCAGGAATCCATTTCCTTCCTGGGTAAGGAGGGGGGGCAGAGGGCAGCAACAATTGGACAGTGGATAGTAAATGACACAGGCACCACATAAGATGATGGACTAATAATTAACGGGTCATAACACAAGGTCCTGCTGCAAGCAAAGAAGGACACACACACCTCCCCATGCAATATATTACTGTTTACAGATCCACACTTCATCTTGAAGTGGCTGCAAAACATGGTAAATAAATATATAGATGGGTTGCAAATTTAAAACATTTAACCCTCCTGGGGTAAGTGATCAAATAATGTGAACCATGTGAAATCACGGGGCGAAACTTTTGAAAGTCCTGAAAGCTTTCCAAAACCATCTTCAAAACAAACATCATATCTATTGGAAATGTGTTTTGCTAATAACTCCAGTAGAGTTGCAGAGACTTGGAGAACGATTGGCAAGGAATAGTGACAGTAATTAACTACGCCAAATCTACTGAAAAAGCTAAATAACATTTATCACAATCAGAATACTTTATTCATCCGGGGGGTAATTTGGTTTTGTTAAATTGCTCCATTAGACAATAACATTAAAAAAATACAGAGATAAATTAAAAATAGAATAAACATAGGAAGATAATATAAACATGTTCAAAAGTAGGTAAGAAAATAATTAAATGGACTAAAAATATTTATATTAACGTGAGAAGAAAATGTGCACATTGTCCTTTGCACCAAAAGATTTTAATAATTCCTTTTAAGGCCATGGGCATAAAGCTTGCTTTTAACTCCAGCTAAATAAGAACACAGCAAAATAAAAAAAAGCAATTAAAAAAAGATCACATAGCATTCTTACATTAGCTATATGAGTTTTGAAAATAGCTTTAAAAATTAAACAAACTGTTTAAATGTTTTTATTAATTATATTACTAAGGTTCTTTATCTGTAATAAGTTTTCCTTCTTTGCTTCAAACGTGTCTCTGAATTTGCAGTATTCAATGCTTCATTTTTATGAAAATGTAGCCTTTCCTAACTGCTAAATGCATTGTTTAACTTGTCTGAAATGTTTTGTCTCTAAAGCAATTCATAATGAAACCACTTTGAGGAACTGATGCTTCTGCCATGGTAGTCTTTCATCAGTCAAGGCTAATTTGAGAGCTGGTGATATGATAGAGCAGCTCGCTCCATCATACTGCCACCAGTCCGTCCCAGGCGCAGTCATTACCGAGCTCATGCTGCTGCAGGCCATCTTCTGCCCAAAGCTCAGCAGCCAGAGATCTGATCAGTGAGAGACGATAAACTACTCTTGGGCGGGAGTAATATAAGTGGGAAGCAGAGAGATACAGCATCTAATCTAGAGACGGAGAGTTCACACTGACCCTCGAACTGTTCCCAGTGAGAACGGTTAAATAATTGATTTTCAGGATTGGAGAAGGATCCGACTGTGATTTCAATTGTCTAAAGGTCAGACTGTGAGGAAAAGAAAATCAAAACAGAGTTTATTAGGATAGGGAGATTAATCACGACCAACTGTGGAACTGCGTTTTTGGAAAATGTTTAGGTTAAAGGTGGAAATCTGAAAATCAAATACATTGACACAACCACCACCAACTGATCATTTGTTAGGTAGTAACGCTTAAACTGATGTTATAAAATGATGATGTTAAGAAAATGTCAGAAAGTAGTAAAAAAAACTTCTCAAATTGGTTTCCTTTAAGAGATATTCCCATCATTATGATGTAAACAGGGAAACAGAAAATAAAGACTATGATTATAACTTGCAATTACTTGAGTATCATAATTGTATTTGTATGATCTCCAACAATACTGACCCAAATCTCCTGTAATTCCAGCATAGATTTTTACCATAAATTGCATGGCAGTGAAAAAGACAAGGAAAGCGGAGGAACTTACACAGGCTATAAGTACTGCACTGACTGGAGACCACTGGACGTCAGTAAGAACCCTCTCTACCTTGCTGTATCCTGTTTGCGTTAGGTGTGGTGAAGACGATGAAAGCCATTATGCCCAACCATGCGCCAGTTTCTTGAAGTGGCACCGTGGGAGATGGTCACCACACGGTACGATAGCAGCAGAGGCTTTGTCCATGCTTTAGCTAAGGTTTGGATTTTTTTTATTAACTTCATGCCAATAATTCAGAAAGCATGTAATAAATAAGTAAAAAAACATCTGCATTCTCTTACCCGTTTTTCATGCATTTCTGCATTTCATCACCACAGGTGTATTTATTTTATCTCCCTCCATAAAATACATGTACATACTAATCAATACTCATGATTAATCACAGATCATTTTTGTGATTGATGCAATTCAATTTTTAATTGATTGACAACACTAGTTTTGTGCGTGTATGCTTATTGATATTCATCTTCATCACACACACACACACACACACACACACACACACACACACACAAGTCTCAGGGGACATCTCAGGTGTAGAAGTGTGTGTTTTTCACCCATTATTATTATTTTTATCATAAACCCCATCATGAATCCACAATTGAAGCAAGTTACTATTTACTTAACAGCAATGATACACACCATGCAAGAATAACAGATTATCTTAATGTAGAGCAAATAGGGAGGCTGTGGCTCAGTGGACAGTGTGCTGAACTTCAAATCAGGGGGTAGCAAGTTCAAGTGCACTGCAGTCAGCATGTCGTTGTGTCCCTGAGACACTTCACCCCAAATTGCTCCTGTGGGGATTGCCCACAGTACTGAATGTATGTAAGTCCTTTGGATAAAAGCGTCTAACAAATGACATGTAATGTAATGAAATAAAGAGGCGATCCTTTAATTGTGACACAGCTTGTCGAATTCAGTTTTGCACAGATGGCAAAAAAGAAGCTTTGACATTTACATCACATGATGAATTTGACTGAGAGCAGATTTGAATACGATGAACAGAATTGAAAGAGGCAAGGAGAAAAAAATCTAGGGAATCAGGGACTATAAATTAAAGAAAAGTACAGGATACAATTGTAATATAAGAGATTTATAAACTCTGTGGAGAGAGTCAACTGATTGTACTTGCTGGCTGTGTGAATCTGAAGTCTGCACACTGTAATGTTTCAGTGGTTTGTATACTGACAACTCCTGCATTCATCCTGCTGCCTCCTAGCAGTACTGTACATGACTGGAGTTTAAAAAGAGGTTGACAGCAACTTATGGCACCCTTCCCCAACAACAGACTGCATTAGCCAGAAAATAAAACTGGCTGTAAGACTCAGACGACTCAGATGAAGAATAGTACCAGAGTCTCTGTGTCGTAAAATGCCCAAACTTATCAAGTAAAAACTGTAAAAATAAATACATTCATCTCGAGGATGCATGGAAATACAAACCTCTGAGTCGGTCTGCAACATGTCCCAGAAGAAACATTCTCACATTCTGCTTTGAATTAAGTGTTCAGGTCATGAATTGGTGCAAAGACTATTGTCTTGTTGGCAGAAAGTGCCAAGACAAAACAGATGAGACAAAACCAAGAGGCGCTATGGGGATGATCGATGGGATGAGTGTGAGCTTGTTCCGCCTCAGTGCCAGTGATAGCGACACAGCCATTCTCATGAACAGGATAACTCGGCATTGAGGGAATTTCATCAAATTTAGAGAAAACTCAAAGATGAACTGATAATATTTTAGGCGCCAAAAGCCAAGGTACCTGTGACTGCAAAAAAGCATTGCTTCTGTTAATGATGAACTGATGCCATTTTGGAAAGAGATGGATGGAAACTGCAACTGACTGGTTTGCAGATGTGTATAATAATTGTATTTAGTTTTAATATGGGAGCATGCTGCCAGGCAAATGAGATTCCAAAAATCTATTCATGGTTTGAACGGTTTATTTAGTTTTCACACCACATGTTGCCAACCTCTGACAGCAAGGAACCAGCACAACAGCACTGGCTTCCTATGTTACTTTCAGTTTTAAAAGGTTTGAGTATTTATTAACAGCCACCAAAGAAGGGCCACCTCTCAAGTCCTTTCTTCAGTCGTTCTGTTTACAGCTCTGAAATGTTTTCAATATTTGGCAGATATTGCTTAAAAAGTGTCTAGTTTCTAACTGTTACATCAAAGAGTGCTTGAGGCAACAACATTATTACTTCCAGTTTTGTGTACACATTTTCAACAGAGTAAGTTGGGTCATAACTATTCTCGGTGGTGTGCTCTTATTTCTGCCCCATCAGCACCATGAAGCAACACCAGAGGAAAAGAACATGGAAAGGGAGAATAAATAAACAACTTTCTCCTGCTGCTATAAAGGAAAACTGTCACCTGGATGAACACATTTTTCAACGTGATATTGTGTAATTTTGTAATTACATCATTATCCTTGGTCTCCGTCCCTCAGAGATAATCAGATGCAGATATCAATGATGTGCACTGAGAGCGTCTAATTTGGCGGTTTAGATTTGCTGTCCACTGTCTCCACGGCTAATGTGAACTCATTTCTTATCCTTCCCAGATCTCCTCTGGAGAAACACTGATAACAGTCCATAAACATCTCAAAATGGCCATTGGTAACCAGAATTGCTGAAAGACTGAAGTGCAGTCTGTCGCCCAATATGATGACAATATGTATCATTTGGGCTGTTCTGCAACTGCTTCTCTTTGTTAAGGCGTCTTTCAGTGAGACTATTAACACTGACATGCTCCTTTCTGCTGCTGGATGAGACTGTGTTTGCACTGTGATTCCGTGTAAATGAGCTGCTGAAAAAAGACCATTCAGCTCAGCACACATGGCCTGGGAAAAATGAAGGTTAGAGAAAGTAATAATTGCAGTTGCTGGGAGGAGTTGGATCCCAGTGGAGACTGGTCAGAGGTGGACCTCTGTTACTATGTAGTGCAGGAATTAGATCTGGATTATAGATGAGAAGATGTGGGGGGGGTATTCCCATGTGGGGGCTCCATGTGGGAAGAGGTGCTTCATGAATGCTAACTTTGTCTGTGGGAAGCCTTTCGACCGTTCTCTTGCCTTTATAGCTGGGCGTTTAGGATGAAGGACGAATGTAATGAACACACAAGGGGATAGATGACGTGTGTATCATGTGTGGGTGGGGGGTTCACCTGTTCCAACCAATTAACTTGCACCCCTGCAGTGGAATTAAAGCAGAATAAAACCGAATCTCAACTTCAGTTCAATGCTCCTTATACTAAGAAATATATATAGGAGTACATTTGCAGGTATATAAGAGGATCTAATGCACACAGCTCATTTAGACAGACTTCTCATAATTGAAAGAATGTTTGGATAAACTAATTAATAGTCAAAGCATGATAGGAGCTGCTCCATATAATAGATAATGCCAATCACGACAGACAGAGAAGCAAACAGTGGGCATCATTTACAGATAGAAAGACACTACACAGTACGCTGCTAATTAGATGTTTGTGTTCTTTTGTCCTGTTAGTGTTTACTTCCTGTCTGTCTTCTGCTCATTTCTGTGGGCCAGCTTTCTGTGTCTCCTAAACTCTTTCCTTCTTTTGCGCTGTTTTCTTCTTCTTCTCTTTTTCATTTCAATACAATACATTCTGGTGTTAGCAGTGTTGTTCAAATAACTGTAGTTGTCATTCCAGTCCCTGTCTTTTTATTTTTGTCAGTAGATTTGCGTAGTGTGACTAACTGTTTATCCAGGACCATAATGACCCTTCTGCAACAAAGCTAAATGAACAGGTTTGATCTTAACTTGCAAAAGTACCCTGAAGTTCTTAAATAACTCTCAAAATAGCTTATTGGCTCTTAAGAGTCAAAATTATATTTAATCGAATATATTGTGGCTCTTTCATTTCAGATTGAATAAATATTCAATAAGATACAGGATGTGAAGACAATGAGTTTCAGTGTCAATATCAGGTTGTTCGTTCAGCCTGTTCCCTTGGTTGTTAGATTGGTGAAGTGTCAAAGAGAAGAACAAGAAGAAATAGAAGGAGGAAATGCCGATGTTCTTTCATTTCAAATATTTAAGTGTGTCTAGGGCTGTTGAAAGTGAAATGTTTCCATGTTATTCTACAGTTAAACTGTATGTTGGAGAAAAGCCTGTTGTCATAACTAGACTTAATTGATTGCATATGATGTGTGAATGTGTATTCATGTGAATATTTGTTCAGATATATAGATGTATGAAGATTTTTCTTAAAGATTATTATTTTCTGTAAGAACTGTTTACTTTCAGAAAACTAATTAATGAGGAGCAAATGTGCTATTATGATGGTATACTGCAGAAACGCATCAAAACATCTAAAACCTAGGGCCGGGACTCGATTAAAAAAATTAATCTAATTAATTAGAGGCTTTGTAATTAATTAATCGAAATTAATCGCATTTTTAATCGCATATAAATATTTGACCTGAGAACAGTGAGAAGCAATTTTTTTCACATGGATTTTAGTATACCATTGAATAATGACTGAATACATAAGCTTAAGCAACAAAACATTGTTTATTTTGTTTCAAGGTGGTACTTAACCAAGACCAACAGAAAAGTGCAATTTTTGCCATAAAGTGTAGCAATAGCATATTTAGGAATATAGTACATTTCAGAGATTCAGGTAGCCTATAGGTAGGTAGACCTTCTGTAAACTATAACACTTTGTTTTTAAGTAAAACACAATACTTTCAAGTACATTCAGAACATTGGAAACCCTGACTATTAGAAAACATCTCTCTGTTGCTTCAGAGGCCATAACAGACTTTGTTGATTTACCAACAGTTTTTTGCAGCCCCTTATCTTCTACCACTCCAAGTGGTCTACAGTCGAGTGCAATCCAGTGAGCCAGGGAGTTGGTTATTTGTTCAGACGTGGACTTAGTTATCCTGGCCCTGAAACCAGTCATCTGGTTGAGTGTGGGTTGGGTGTGGGTCCTCCTTGTACTCGGAGTCGGGCTAACGTCCACGCTAGCTGCTATACTGTATGTTTAGCATTGAGGTGATACTTGAGGCTTGATGTGCTGCGGTGATATGCGAATTCCTTTTTGCATAATTTGCACACAACCGTGCTCTTATCGACGCTTCCATCCGTCCGTCTTTTAAAACAAAATGTCCCACCCACGGGGCCAACCAACGCGGTCTCATCAGCTTCTTCGTTCATGTTTGAATTGTTCACTGTGGTTTGTTGTTGTCTGAAGTCATGAACGTTAGTTGGTGCTCCAGTATAATCGGTACGCCTAAAACTCATCCAGTGAGAAACGTTCCGCGGTGCAAAAATAAGTGTGATTAAAATGCGTTAATTGTTTTAACGCGTTAATGTTTGTGTAATTAATTAATCGTAATTAACGCGTTAAAGTCCCGGCCCTAAAACCATATAAATACAGATAAGTAAAGATTATTAATGAGAAAAAATCCCAGACCAAAACCCCTCAGCTTCATGTCGGCTCACCATGAAGAGATTTGATGGTTGTTTATTACACAGCTACTAAAATAATCCCGCTTTCTGTGTCTTTTAACCTCTTTCCTTCTCTTGTGCTTTTTCCTTGTTGGCGTAATACTATTCATGGTAAATATTTATGGTTGATGAGACAGTTGCATATTCTTTGAAATTAATTAAAAAACATTTGATAATATCGAGTTATAATTACACAGTTTTTGTATAGTTTTGTATATTTCTCGACTGTGCAAGGTTTATGACTGTTTACCAGCTAGTTTCCTTCCGTAAAACACACTATAGTGCGCAGGTCCAAGAGTTTGAATTGACTGTTTTTGACAACGTTTTTGACTGGACGCGTCCCCACGCCTGATGGCATTTGTACTTGTATTTATTTATTATATGCAGTTTAAAGTGTTTTAAGTCGCTAGTGGACGGCCAAGGGATCTAGGGAATTGACATGAATAAAACTCTCAAGACGTACCCGTGAGTACATGGTATTCATTAAAGCGCTTTGTAAGAGAGTCATAGCTCCAAATTGCCTTGTAGGCTAAGTGTCCTTGGAACTTTGTATTTTTGATAATCGGCCACTACAATAATGATAAATAAGACATTAGCCGAGTAAAGAAAGACAGAACACATGCAAATATAAATCAAATACTGATGAACCCTACCTTGACCTCAATGAAGTCTGGCTGCCCCAAAGAAATGAGCTCCGAGTACGCCTGCATCTCCTCCACATTCCAGGCCTTCACCAGCGTCAGCCTGTACACCGTCCTCTGTCTCTGGAGGGAGGAACAGCGTTTGGGATTAATGGAAATGTTCGAGGACAAACATGAGATTGTTGTACTAATAGTTTGTTGCATATTAAATGTATTATGGGTCTACCTTCCTTCACTTCAGGGGTGGGAAACCTCCGGCCTCCGGGCCGTATACGGACCGGGAGACCATTTGGTACCCTCGAGGTAATTTATAAACACAAAAAAATTAAACAAGCGAGTGCCTGTTTTTCTTGGCCACGGTCAGGGTCCTTGAACACAACACGAGCCTAACGTGTCATCACGTGGTATATGTCTATACAGTCAATAACTTTGTTGTTATTAGCATCTGGTTAGCTAGCTATGCTAACGAATATAAGAAGCTTTTTCTACAACCAGTGAGGTAAAGGCACATCTTTATATGATCATTATAGTTATACAACATTAAGAGAATAAAGTAAACATATATAAAATACTACTTGTTATTAATACACAAGAATACAGTTTAAAAGGGGAGTGATTTGTAAAATATCCATAAAGAAAAATAAAATCTGTTTACAGTTCTGTTTCAAATGGATGTCGAGAGATGTATCCATAGATCTCCTAATGTTGCTCTCAAAGTGCACCAGATTGATGCTTTTAACTTCAACATTTAAAAAAAGAAACTAAATACATTTGCACACATCTTGTGTCCATATCTTTCTGTTTTAGTGGTCATGCCACACCGTGCACGTGCATGCATGCGCGAGTCATGGTAAGATATCTGGATTCAGAGGTTGCTTTTTCTTTGCACAGCATGAAAGAAAGGCCAAATGAATGGGCTGTGCTTTTAGTTTTTTTAAGCAGAGGTCAATCATTTGTACGGCCCTCGGAGGATGTTGAAAAAATTGAAATGGCCCTTGAGAGGAAAAAGGTTCCCCACCCCTGATGTATTTATGCCACATTTAGCAAATACATTTTATTTATTTATTGAACAAATGTTCACATATCATGAACACAAAAAAACCCTAATGCAAGATGTGTCCAACAGCCTGGTATTCCTCGACAGACTGAGCCAAAAACACATTTGTGCAACATGTTCATATGAAAATCTGAATGTCTACTTTGGTAAAAAACGACACTGTTTTAAACAACAGTTAGATTGTGCTGTGATAAGGTAACTGTTTGTTTGCTGGGTGAGTTGGTCCCATCATTATTTCAAGTGTAACACTTCAACAAACGAAGCAAAGAAATTACTTCACACTTGATTGAAGCTCATACTGTAGTTGTGTTTGGACAACATTAAAAAGGTGAAAGGGTGTTATCTAAATGGAAGAATTCTCCGTCTGTATTTTCTCAACAACTCTTCATGAGATCCACCTCACAGTCAGAGGGGTATTGCTCCCGACCCAATGAAGCTCAGATAGGAGGCCATGAAATTGAAACGTTCCAAACACTAGTTCCGACAAATCAGGGGGGGAAAGCATGCAATTAATTATTTGTTGTCTCAATGTTACAATGGCAGTTTGTCACCAACATTGGTCCACTACACACACAAGCAGCTCACAGATGTCCTGATAACCACCAACTTACTGTCTGAATTATAACTGAGCAGTTGGGCCTGTTTTGGATTGTTACTAATGCAACTACTGCATTCCAACAGTTCTACAGTTCTGTCGCGGACTGAAGACCTGCCCGTTTCCACTTCACCTTGGCCAAAAATTCAAACACAAACACTTCGAAAGGTTAAGTTATGGTACGTACAGGATTCTTGCTTTTTTGAGTTTGTATCTTCATGGTTAATTGCACTTGTAATCACTTTGGATAAAAGCGTCAGCTAAATGATATGTACCGGTAAACACCTTCAGAGGGAGGGCACCATGTATTGCACAAAATGCCAGCACCTTCAAGTACGGGTGTTGTAGGTTAACATTTCCCTAATGTGCAGTTTTTATCATTCCAAATGACATTTGATCATTAAGTATTTTTTTTATTATTTGTATTTTATAATATTATATAATAATATTATTATTCAACTTTTAATTTCTGAATTTTCTCAAAGCATTTTTAATGATTAGAAAACTTAAACAATCAAATAAGTATAGGATTACACCGACTGGAGTATGTATTAACAGATGTTTTATATATGTATTAAGGTCAAGGTCAAGGGGACCTGAGATATCTCTTTTATTAGTACTCAGTTAACTCTCCCTGGGTAAAAAACTGGATGAAAAAGCCCCGCTAGCAGTTCAATGGTGTAGATTCAGGCTATTGTTGTTGCTGTATAGCGGGAGTAAGAGGATTATTGAGAATGTGATGGAGAGGAAGAAAGACACGGAGAAACAGGGGTTTGAAAAAGGGGATAGTGAGGACAGAGGACTTGAAAAATACAAGAAACAAGTAATTGACAAAGGGAGAGTAGAGAGCACTCTTTCTCTCTCGCTCAGCGGAAGGTTATCTATAACACTCGGCCCTTTCAGCCCAGTAGGGAAGGGGATAATTGGTCAAAGGAAGTGGGAGGTGAGGTATTTCAAGCTGCCCCTGTTCCAAATACGACACTGAGGCACAACTCTATCAATCCCCGGTGCACTGTCAGGGAGGCCAGGTGGAGGGGAACAGAGAGGGATAAGTACTAAGGAGGGATGGAGATAGAGCCAACCATGAAAGAGGGACTCAGAATGATATGGAGCCGAGACAAAGAGACGGGGAGGGGTTATTGGAACATAAAGAGAGGGTTTATTTTTGGAAACTGGGCACACAGGCAACCCATATTGTCACACTGACATTTACATGTGCAAACACAAGAACGCTCTGGAGCAAATTGAGTCATATTTATAAAAACATGTATTTTTTAATTTTGAGGTTTTAACATAAATATACAACTTTTAGTCATAAAACATTATTTACTCATGCCTTTTTCGATAGATGCAGTGTTGAGGAGGAGACGGTGAAGAGGACATTTCCCAACAGTTCCGTGAGCCAGAAACAAACCGGCATACTGGGCATCAGATACAGCATATGGGCCTACTCATGGCTTTGTTAAAGCAGGGTATATGCAGGGATCCATACATTTTAAGACCTCATCGCCACTTGGAGTTTTCTACGGTTACCTTGGCGACACACTTCACCTAACATTTACTATATACAGTATTGATTGTCCTTCCTCCTTATCTTCCAACCATTTGGACGCAGACTTGCATTTCCCCATAACGATGTTGTTTAACAACTGGCGTAAACGGACCTTCGCGCGCTATCAAGCAGTGAGCGTGCGATGTCCTGTTCAGATGACGTCAAACCCAACGGGATGCCATAAATAAACTACACAGAATCACACTACACACCTACGCAATGGTTACATTCAGGCACACTGTAGAATACAACCTCTTTGGACAATTGGGGGCGGGGGAAATTAAGTTTGAGATTTTAGTGCTCTTAGTACTCTCCATTTAATTTCATCCATGCTTCAATATGCCACGGGTCAAACCATGTCCTACCATGGATATGATCTTAACTCTAAAATGACCTTCACTGCTTCCAACCTAACCTTCTCTCCATTCAATAAACATACCGTACTATGCAAATCCATTG
This sequence comes from Gobionotothen gibberifrons, assembly GCA_943591055.1. Classification (NCBI taxonomy): domain Eukaryota; kingdom Metazoa; phylum Chordata; class Actinopteri; order Perciformes; family Nototheniidae; genus Gobionotothen; species Gobionotothen gibberifrons. The sequence continues at coordinate 201,770 of CALSBZ010043590.1, read as the reverse complement.
CGACTGTGCACTTCACTGAAACACATCATTAACATGATTAAAATAGTTGTTCACAGATCTAAACTCCTATTCAAAGGATCACTCTTCAAACACATCACATCAAAAAGAAGGATCATACTTCAATGTCACATGTCAATTCCATAAAGAAAGAAGCTGCGTAACGCTTGACTGAGATGACTGAGATCTGTCCATGTGATTGATGTCGCTGACAGAGTTTGTACATTTGGTGTCTAACAAATGGTATAAACATAAGAATACTGAGCCAGGAAAGCTTGGTAAGACATTTGTTAGACACCAATTATAAAAAGCTATTCTTTAGATTGGTGGCTCCTTTACCTGTCAGACTAGGATGCAGTATTGGAAATAATGAGATACCAGTGAAGTGGAATGAATTTGCCAGAGGGCTCAAGTGTCAGCCCCAGGTCCAGCAGGCCCTCGCTGTCACCCACCTGCCCAACACTGGATTCCTCTTTAGTCACTTAGAGCATGAGTCAAACTCAAGGAGAAGCCCCTCACTGCAGTGCGCAGTACCTCAACATGGGCGGGAGCTCAACATGGGCGGAGCCTCAACGCCCCTCCTTCTCAACCTTTGAGGCACGTGACGGGATGGCCCTAACCCTTCCCCCCATCCTAAACCTAACCACTCCCTACCTTTTTACCTAATCCTAATCTTCCTTCCTCCCTCCCAAACCTAAACCCCAAAACTTCTCCTACTGTAAGAAATTAAAATCAATGTTGATATGACGTAATTTAAATTAAATACAGGGTTTTAATTTAAAGCAGTTTTATTCTGAAAAAAACGGAAGTTCACACTAACTATTAATTTAACACTTTTATTCGGAAAAATCGTAATTTCCGGTTAGCATTAGCATGTGGCTAACGTTTTGAAAACCGTGAATTGAAGGTGAAATCAAATGACATGTGATGTTGCACACTAAACACACTGGGATTAACACTCATTTATTGACGCTGAAATAACGTTTATCAGGGAATGTTTAAATAACCACAGACATCAGAATTATATATATATTAATAATATAAGATATAATATGTTACTTTTGTAAGTACACAACACGGGAGTCGGGACGTCACGTGCCTCAAAGGTTGAGAAGGAGGGGCCGTCCCGTCACGTGCCTCAAAGGTTGAGAAGGAGGGGCGTTGAGGCTCCCGCCCATCTTGAGGTACTGCGCACTGCAGTGAGGGGTACTACAACTCAAGGGCCGAGGGCCAAAACAATGACCTGCAAGAGCTTTCAAAGAATACAGTTTGCTTATCATACAATTCAATACTGCTTTACAGAAGTACATGTCCAAAAATGCAACTCGATTTTATTACATGCATACTCAACGTCTCAATAAAGGGTCGTACAAATATATGAATAATACAAAAATGTCAGAGTCGAGAAAAGACAAGCCGGTTCGTCACCTTTGCTACAAAGCGGTGGCAGTGCCAAAGGAATAAGTACGCTAACCTTGGTCGAGAAATCAAACAAAAAATAGAATGATTAAAAGGCAGCCTGCTTTAACATAATTTGACCCGTTCTATCATAATCAGTTGGATGTCTCAAAGAATCATTCCAAAATAGTCATTCAATTTATGACGAAAACTTGTTATGGTCATATTGGAATTTTGGTTGATTTGGATTTTGAATTATTGGAGAAAATAAGATTTATCGCACACACACGTTAACGATACTTTCAAGTTTGGTTGAGCAAAATGATCTCCACTTCAAATAAACGACATCATGGTCGCATGGTTTAGCGTCACCACTGCTAAGATATAGGCAGATATTATTTGGTTAGCAGCTTGTTAGCAGCTGCTGTGTTTCTTTTTTTTTTTTACTTTTATTGTCATTACATAGTACAGGTACTAGTAACAAAACGGTTTCTCTGCATTTGACCCATCCTAGTATTAGGAGAAGTGTTTATGACAAATAGAAGGTTTAAACATTCACCAGTGGAGTATTTTCTCTCATAGAACATATCCTGAACATCTCTTCAGCTTGTGTTAATCACAGATCTTATCCTAGGCATCTAAACAAAAACACTTTTACCAGAAACGGTAAAATACTGACTCATTTCAGGGTTTTAGGTTTTCTGCACTGCTCTATTCAGACGATAAATACATTTTAAAGCTTGTAAAGGCAGGATGACAGCTTTAATGATCAGTGCTAACGCTATCTCTGCTTTTCTCAGCGCACACATTAAAGGTGACCTATCGTGCTATATTTGAACAATATATTGTAGGGCCATACCTATATAAAGTATATAAATATAGTTTTTTTTTCAAAACACCAAACAGATCCTGCATTTTAGCCATGCCTCATTTCGCTATATTTGCTCTTTCCAGCACTGTTTTTGCAGGGAGCTGATTCTGTGAGCTGCAGCTGACCACGCCCCCCTGCAGGAGAGGGGAGCATGCTTTGAGATCAGCTGCTGGGCTGCAGCGGGGAGAAGAGGGGGAGAAAAAGAGATCTCCGTCCTCTGTGTTTTATTCTTATAGAAGTAAGAAGAGAAGTAACGGGGCTGAAACCCTCCTTTTTACGCAGCAGTCCAGACATAGACATCAAACGGCGACACATATTCAGTTGCGAGTTCCTTTGGCATTAGGGCAGGGATATGTAGATACTTCCCAAGGTTTGACATAATGAATTGTGCTACTTTTAAAGCAAGCAACGATGTTTTCAAATCTGTAATCAAAAAGCTCCTCAAAAACGCTATCGAAGCAGTTCCTGCCATTGCTACGTTAGTTCAAACGGTAACAACGGACTATTTTTCATGGCGGATGCATGTCAATTTAAATCTAAACCTATTTTCTTGTATGTAATGTATTGTCTGTTGTACTGTTTTGTAAATGTGTGTTTCTCAGATACCTGTGTTGCTAGAGATGTGGCTGGGGTTGGTGTGCCGGTGGTCCTGGGGACACCGACTTTAAGGGGGGGGGGGGGTGTGACGACCCCTGCCTTGCTATCGCCTGTTGTGTGTGTGTGTGTGTGTGTGTGGCCCTTTAAATATTCTCCCTTGTGCCTATCAGCAGTGATTAAGGACACCTGGCTGCCAGTACCAGAGTTTTAAAAGGCCTGAGTCAGTCCCTGGAGCACTCTCTCCCCGCCAGAGGACCGGACCTCGGAGAGCAGCGGCGCTTAATCTTTTTTGCCTTGCCCTTATGTTTGTTTTTTGGCCACATTGCGTTTTGCCAAATAAATACCTTTTTTCTATACATCTTCTTGTCCTTCCCACGCTTTTTGTTATGGCCAAGAGCCAGGCCATGACACAATACATACAACTATTTTTTAAATCAATAAAATCATTTTCTAAATCCATAAAAGCATTTCAATTAATATTGGGAGTCATATCGTTACTTTGTTGAGAATGTGGCCATGTAATAAGCGGGATAATGTGCAGCGACTTGGTCATTCTGGGGAAAAGAACACCGACAGGCTGATCAGGAGCCCGACGCGAAAGTATATATGACCAAGAATAATGACTCTATATAATGACATATGATTATATAGAGTCATTTTTCATTTGTTTTAAAGCAGGAGGCGCAAACGCTTGCCTCGGGGAGGGAGAAAAAGAGCCACAG